>JAWHQN010000158.1:858799-866720 GCA_033220385.1 Triplophysa yarkandensis
GATTGTTTTCCAAATTCCTAGATGTTTTGAAGAACCAGTGAGCTCTTTTAAGGACAACCATAGGATATGCATTCTAACAAATATATATTTTTATATTTTTTATATATTTTAATAAGACCACTTTTTAGGGGAAGACGGTTCTCGCAAAGATGTTTTTGTAAAAATGACTTGACCTGAAAACCTTCTTCTATTAATTCTGAACTCAGATCACATCCCTCATTCTCTTTTCTGGATGAGATGTTTTATTTTTCAGCCCTTTATATAATGGATCTGGTCCTTTCTGTTTCCCTTCTGGCCTTAAATCAGTTAGACTAATTTAATTCTCTTGTCAGGTCATAGTTCAGCCTTTGTTTTCTGCTTCACCTCATAAAACCCTGATGAACTGAAGTCCTAATTGACTTTCTCATCATCCCAATGACATATTTATACACATTTCACCAAAAATAGTTACTCTTACATTATTTATACACACAATTAATTTACACGTGCACACAATTACACACGCAGGTATGCAAACACGCAAGTGTGTTTTTGAAAGGATTTCCATGTGTTTGATCGTATGTCAGGTGAAATTTGTAAATCATCTTGTTCAGAAGTACATTTTCTCATCTATGAACTGTTGGGTCGGAATCATTCATATCTGAAGCATCAGTGACTCATCAGAGTTGAATATGTGTGCGTTAACCATGGCTTGAGGTTATAAATCTCTGATCCGAGGTTGTGCGGTGAATCATCTCGAGTCATTTGTTATGGTCACACAATACATACCTTCTCTCGCTCTGGACAAACATTTGTGTTTAAGTTTGCGTACATGGACGGATAAGGTTTTTGTGCCCTCGGTTGAATGTGAGTTCAGCCACACCACAGAGAGGATCTCATGCCTCGCGTGGGTCTCGGCAGCGTCTCGTATGTCACCGGTGGCTTTTCTTGTGGTCCCGAGCTATTGAGATCAGCTGAATCACATCGACACAAGTCATCCTCATGTTTCTCAACATTATAGATGACCAGGTGGTGTTAGAAACGCTTTGATGTCCGGTTAAATGGAAAGAATAAGGGGCCTCCGCTGGAGCCCGGGATCTTTTCAGAGCGGATTAAACCGAGAGGAGAATCACAGCCGACCCAAGTGATGCTCTGACAGGCAGCGTGTCTGCAGAAAGAGAGAAAGAACACTTTTGTCTCTAGGTTTGGACAGATGCTGGTTTAGCAGAATGAAATGGAAGGAAACGTCGAGGTGACTTTAAATTCTCCAGCATGTCTGGGCAAAGTTTGTTTGTGTGAGTCAGAATCGCTCCATATTTGTCTGTTTGAAACATATATTTGTGTGTGTGTGTGTGTTTGTGTGGTTTACATGAGTCACACAGTGAATCATGTCTCATGTATTTCTCTTCTCATCATGTGTGTTATGGTAAAGTTTAGCTTTATGGACTGTGGTATAGTGATGACCTCACTCAGGTATGATAATACAATCGTTACATCTTTCTAAGTTTACTCATTCTTTATTAATATTAGGATTCATTTTGGATGTTGGAATAATAAATCCTCCCAGTTATGGAAACTTGTGGAATTATATTATGAGTATACAGAACTGTTGTATTTGATCATCTTCAGAGTTGTTTAGAATTTACAGAACTTCTTGCTTGTCATTTTCTCAAACTGTTTCTTGAGGTCTTGGCCTAACATTATTTTGTAACCGGTTTCATTTGTGTTCAGACTCTTATTTTATCTATTTTATAAGTCATCCATTTCAAAACCAATTATTTCACAAACTTAATCATTTCAACAATAAGTCTTCAATTTTTTTTTAAAGTTGTGTTTTTATTTTTGTCCACTGAAGTTTAGTTGTGAAATATTAAGTTGTTGAATGTAGATCTTTCTCAAAGAGTGTTTATGTCAATGTTTGTGTGTTCATGTCTGTGTGTGTGTGTGTGTGTGTGTGTGTGTGTGTGTGTGTGTGTGTGTGCGTGCGTGCATGCATGTGTGCGTGTGTTTATGTGAATGTGTGTGTGTGTGTGTGTGTGTGTGTGTGTGTGTGTGTGTGTGTGTGTGTGTGTGTGTGTGTGTGTGTGTGTGTGTGTGTGTGTGTGTGTGTGCGTGCGTGCGTGTGTGCATGCATGCGTGTGTTTATGTGAATGTTTGTGTGTTCATGTCTGTTTGTGTATGTGCTCATCTCATTTATCACTGATTTCATCTTCTTTGCTCTTCTGCATGAACACTTGTTTTTCACACGTCTGATTTATGACAGCGATGTGATTCCAGTAGTGTTTGGATGGATTCTGTGCTCCATCACAGGTTTAATAACAGTCTCATATAAATCACATACTGATGTCCCAGCCGTAACCTCGGCCCTTATATAAACTCACTGAATGAGGGTTAAAGCGAACAGAGTTTCATCTTCAGACCCACGTCTGATACATCACTGCGGTCCAAATGCCACTTTCCCATCATCCTTTGCACTTGTGTTCAGATGGAGGTGCTGATGTTTGCCAGCAGTGTCACCTCAGTAGTCATGTTGGCTAATAAAAGCGTTGCCAGTGAACGAGTGTTTGTCCAACTCAAACAAACATCACAGACGGGCCATATTAAGTCTCTCTTACACACACTACAGCTCTGAATTAAAGTCAGAGCAATAGTGACGCTTTATAAATCAAACTCACTCATGTGTTACATGTCAGGGTTGATGTCATGTGACTTTAATGTGCTAACTGCATGAAACTGCTCAACGTATGTTGGTAGAACCGGTGTACGTTTATCAGGATCTCTGCATACACACTTGTGTTCCTCTCTCACATAAACTCCATGTTCTGAATGTCAAACACATGAACATTAGAGACCCCTCCAACACTGAGACCACCGCAGTGAACCCTCAAGCCCTGAGAACGGCGCTGAGCCATCCCTCATCACTGAATGAAATAATATGCCGTCATGCTTAATGGGATTACTTGGCATTATTGAAAATGAGTAATGCCACAATTATGGCTGAGGGATGAGATGAGGGTCTAGGAAAGCCTTTTAGCAGTCGAGTTCATATAAAACTGAGAGCCGATGGAATGAAATGCATCTCAGATTGGCCTTTGATGGACAAAGATGTCAAAGCGACAGCTGTGAGGACAATATGTTTCTCGCCCCGGCCGTGCTTCAGATAGTCCGACTGGGGAATGTAAAATGTGTATGTGTGAGATCGTGACTTTCTTTTGTGATTTAAGGAGACAACATTAAAAGCAACATTAAAGTTCATAAGTTTGTAGTTCACTCTTAAATGGAAGTTCTGTCATTATTTATTCTCCTCGATTTTTATCCGTATGATAATGATAATTCACTTCTTTTCTATGAACAGAAAACCAATACCAAAGTTAAAAGGAGCCACAGTTGTTTGGCTATCAACGTTCTTCAAAATATCTTCTGTTGTATTTATAAGTGACCCTGCTTCTGGAATGAGAAGAATTTTAGGCGGGCATTGATTTTATTCTTTGAGATTTGATCGGATTGTCGGAAGCCTGTCATTAAAGCCATGTAAGTACGAGATGTTTGGATTGGATTCATTTTTCTTGAGAATTATGCAGACACATGACCTGCACAAATGAATCATTTACATAAACAATGCATTGTTTTTTCAATTATAAGCATTTTTTTATTTCATGGTGACTTTTAAAATAAAGTTAAACTTTAGAGAGCGTTTCCAAAAAGAGAAAATGTTGTCAGTGTGGATAAAACTCAGAAACCGGTTCATATTCAAACAAAAGCCCATTAAAGACATGTTGTAGTCAGTGTCATGATCGGTAAAAGATGTCAATCGGTGTGTTGTGTGCAGTTAATACTCGATGGGTTTTGATGTAGTTGTTCTCTTTATCTTCAGGACAATGCATTAGGGCGTCTCATGCACTATTCATATAACATTGATGTATTGTAATGCTGTCGTGCTTGACATGAAAACACATGTGTTCAGTTAGTGTATCTCTGTTATAAGAGAACTTTATAAGCAGTTTAACTCTTTCTTATTTAACAAATGCTTGATTTACGAGCACAATCACTGAGATTAATGTCATGAATCTGTTCCGGCCTTATTTCCTTTTCACACACAACATTTAAGAGACTAGTAAATATCATTCTGAATATAGCCAAACCCATTCAGATTTAAAGGTGTCATGCACACGCTTCCAGATATAAGATTATTATCTGATAGTTACGGAAGCGTATTGCATTCACTTGAGAAAAAAAATTGTGCTCTGTTTTTCTGAATTAATGACTTAATTATCTCAGAATTACGAGATAATTTTTCATGAAAAAAAATATTTTGCTCTGTTTTTTTGTATTAACGACTTAATTATCTCAGAATTACGACGCACTAATAACAATACCATTTATATAACTTAAAGACAGCAGTATCTCCCAACGTCTCAAACCCAGAGTAAAATAAAACTGGATTAAACTTGAAAGGAGGGACATGTTTCCTTACGTGCAATCCATCTAAAATAAAGGTGCTAGCAGGATTTTGAGGGTTAAATCAGAAAATATTCGAATGAATAAATTTTAAACATGAAGCACGTAATTCTGAGATAATTAAGTCGTTAAATCAGAAAAACAGAGCAAAAACAAAAATTTTAACGAAAAATTATCTTGTAATTCTGAGATAATTAAGTCGTTAAATCAGAAAAACAGAGCAAAAAAAAAAATTTAGTGAAAAATTATCTTGTAATTCTGAGATAATTAAGTCGTTAATTCAGAAAAACAGAGCAAAAAAAATATTTTCGTGAAAAATTATCTTGTAATTCTGAGATAATTAAGTCGTTAATTCAGAAAAACAGAGCAAAAAAAATATTTTCGTGAAAAATTATCTTGTAATTCTGAGATAATTAAGTCGTTAATTCAGAAAAACAGAGGAAAATATTTTTTTCTCAAGTGAATGCAATACTCTTCCGTAGATAGTCTGGTTGCTCATATGATTTAATCTTCACAGTTAGAATTCTTGGTGTGAAGAGATTTAAAACACTAGGAGTTTGTTATTAGAAATTAAAACTTATGGTATTGATGATGGTATTAGTTATATGTTAGTTGGACATGGTACTGTAGTAACATCATATGTAGAACTATAATTTGAATCTTGCCAGTTATTAAAAGCCGGCAGTTATTGTGGGGAGGATTCAGGCTGTGATGTTTCATGGAGAAATTGAGAGAATGTTGGTTTGTAAATGGTTGTGGTTCTGTCCCGGTGGATTTAAAGAATCCTGTGTGATGAGACACTGCTGAAACCCAGCTCTCATCTTTCTTTAGTTGGGGTCTGAGATGACCCTTCTTCTCTTTCTGGAAACCCCAGCAGCGTTTTACTCATCATGACTCACAATGATGATGAAGCATCTTTTCACCCTTTGGTTTGATGTTCCGCACAATTCTTCAGGGGTTGGCTCGGGGCAGACCCCATCAGAGACATCAGCAGAAAATCCTGGAGCCGGCGGGCAGGTTTCAGGACAAATGTTCAGGGCTGGGAAACTTTTCTTGTCTGACTATTATATTTAATAGTTTGCCTCAGGAACACCAACAAACTAGTGAAAAACTGCAATGGTACTAGAAAACCTCAAATGATCTGGGAGTAATAAACTGGAAATTTTGGGTCTGGGAAAGTAATTTAAATAATGACAATAAAAAAGGTGTTAGTGAATAAACTTTTTAGTGATGTTCTGATGTAAAGAATGTATTGTGCATGTAGTCTTAAAGGGACAGTGCACCCTAAAATACAAATCCTTTACTCGCCCATCATTTACACAAACCAGAGTTTGGAAGGTATTTGGAAGAATGTCGACTGAATCTAAAAACACGGAACCTCTTTGATATCCATTGTTTGAACGAAACCACTAAGTCACATTATTTCTCCAAATATCTTATTTTGTGTACCACTGAAGAGTGTAACGTGCAGATTTATAACACATTGGAGTTATAAAACGATGACAGAAGTTATATTTTTGTTTAATATTCGTATTAATATTGTATAATTTGTCAGGTTGTGTAGTGTGACACAGACAGTTGTGTATGTGTAGGTTTTATTACACAGCTGTAGTGTCTCTTTACTGCTTTTGTATGACTGAAGGTAAATCCCACACATGTCAACATCTGACTGTGTGTACGGTTCTCTCAGGGGTTCAAATGCTCTTGTTCTCATCATGTAAGAGCGATGACTTCATCTTGACTGGGTAGATCTGCTGGTTTGAGATGTTAATAAGTCCTTCCTCAATGTCTTGTTTTGATGAAATAAAAATGTAATACCTCGGCACTAAAGCCACAACCCATGACGGGCACATGACGTGAACGGCTGTTAAATACCCTCTCACCCTTCTGCCAGCCAACACACTTCTGACTCTCATTTACACACAAACACACAACTGAATACACACAACTATCTTCTTTACATCAGGTGTTTTATAATGAAGATACCTGTGATCTCAACACAATCTCAAACTGAGCTCAGATTTGTCACTTATTAATAAAGATCTCAATATGAACCAGAACATTTCTCATTAAAAGTACTGAAACACAGATTATTTTAAATGTATTCATTTATTATATTCATTTAAACCTCCAGACTCTCCATGTGTTTCACTCTTATATTTTATTCCTCGGGATCAGTTTTATGAGATGAAATCTTTAGAAAGGGAATCATCTTCATCCTTGTGCTGTGTTTAAAACACAGGGAGGAAATTTGTGTGTCTGTGTCCACAGGCTGATGGATTCAACAGGAAATTGTGTATTGGTTTTGTGAGATGTTATATATGATTATGTCTCAACTCAAATCTTATATTTCCAAGCCTGTAAAATCTTTTTCTTATACTTCAATAATCAACAGTTAAGTCTGAAAAGATAAAAGTTTTGTGTTTAATTCTTGTGTGTATTAACACACATCCTATATTCATGGATATTTTAAGTCTAGATTTTTATTCAGTCTTATGTGACTCTTTTAATGGAACACAATGGAAGATACTTTGAGAAGTGGCTCTGTGGGTTCAAGGGGTTCAGTGTTTGATATTAACATTTTTTAAAAGAAATGTTATTGTATTTTTATTATTCTGAATCTCTCTCTCTCTTTCTTCAGATGTGTCTCTTCACGTCTGTTTTACGTGGGACGAGTTTGTTGCTGTTTTTAAAGAGTCTATGGCTCATTTTTGCCGGATGACTTAAATGTGCTCAAACCTCACTGCTTGCTTCAAAATGTCACAAATATACTGAATTAACCATGATAAACTCCTCTTTCCTTTCACTGCATGAAGAACATTTTTCAGGCAAACAGAGTTCAGAATTACTCATTTGTCCGTATGTCAAATCCTGTGTTCTCTCTTTCAGAAACCGTGGAGTCTCTGGTGCATCAGGCAGAAAATCACACCCACACCGTCCTCTTGCACACCTATCGTGACCTGTCCCATCACACGGCGGCTCCCGTCCGAGAGTTCTTTACGGATGTCAGTCTCTTTGCGTTGGGCTCTGAACTCAGTTTGGAAGAAGCATCGCAGCGTTTTTTCGACTCTCTTTTCCCCCTGGTTTACGAGCGACTGTTGGAGCCCGGTGTCTCTCGTCTGACCCCAGCGTATGCAGAATGTGTCAGTGCGGCCTGCCGGGTCCTGACTCCTTTCGCCGGTGCTCCCGGTCGCCTGGCCTCACACATCTCTCGCGCCTCCGTGCCCGGCCGGGTGTTTCTGCAGGCTCTTCATTTGGGCATCGAGGTCATCAACACGACGGATCATATTCAGATCAGCCGCGAGTGCAGACGGGCGCTGCTGAGGATGAACTACTGCCCTCACTGTCAGGGTCTGACCACCAGCAAACCCTGCACCGGATACTGTCTCAATGTGATGAGAGGATGCCTGGCCAGCCTGGCTGAGGTGGATTCTCACTGGAGAGAGTTTGTGCGCTCACTGGAAGCTCTGGAGACTCGCATGTA
>JAWHQN010000158.1:867220-897096 GCA_033220385.1 Triplophysa yarkandensis
TAAAGGATTGTCATACATCCACTGTAGAGGATTTGATTTATTATTCTCCTCATCTGTTGGGCTGATCTGTGTCACTTTAAATAAAGTCTTTGTGGGGATTTTTGCCCCATTTTACGCTGTTGCTTTTCAATCGTGTCTGGGTCGTCATGGTGACGGTTTCCACGGAGACGTCCCACGTATTCCTTACCGTTTCCCGATCCAGCTGCTGTGTTTGACTTTGATCTGGCCTGTGATTGGCTCGATGAAGAACTGGTTCTCACGGTCGCCACTGATGGATGGAATAGAGGATGTCGCCGTTTGCTTGACTGTCGATGTCTTCTGCGGTTACCTGGGCAACCATTAAAGCGATTATGAAGCGGATGTAAATATAGGATTGACGTGCGCTTTTTGAACAGTTGACCTGAATACCTTCACAACCGTGTCGCCAATGTTCGCGTCCTCGATAATAGACACGCTGTAGGGCGTCACGACTAAACATGGGGGTGTTGTCATTGACGTCTGTCAGGTGTGATGTTCACCATGGTAACAGCACTAAGGGGTGGAGTCCCACCGTCCGCGGGCCTCCACGGTCAGGAAGTAATCCTTGCAGGACTCAAAGTCTAGGGGTCCGGACACTAAAATGGCACCTGTATGGATCATATGGGTTGTTTGAGTATTGCTGTAGTGTGTTATATGCAGTTTTATACATGTCAAACTGTACAGTAAAGAGGAAATGGGATCAATTAAGACAATTCAACACACAAATGAGAAAAGCCACTAAAATATTAGTAATGTTCAAGAAGGAAAGAAAAAAAGAAAGAAAGAAAGAAAGAAAGAAGGAAAAAATATATAAATACAGTATAAAAAAAACGACACAGGGGTAAAAAAAGACAAGAAATTATAAAAAAATTCCAAAAAAAGAATAAAACAGAGACAAAGAAAAAGGAAGAGAAAAATACTAAGCAAAAAACTAATGAAAGAAAGAAAGAAAGATTGAAGAAAGGAGAGAAGGAGATGTAGAAAAAATTAATTATTAAGAGAGGACAAAAAAGGTGAAAAACTAAAAAATCTGAGAGAAAGATTTAAAAAGCGAATGAAAACAGAGACTAAAGAACAAATAAAAAAGGAAGAGATAGATAAAAGAAAACAACAACAGAAAGAAAGACAAAAGGACAAAGGAAGAGAGGAATAAATGTAGAAATTTAAGTATGAAAGAAGGGCAGACAAAAAAGAAAATAATTGATAAAATGAAAAAGGATTATAGGAATTAAAGGAACAAAGAGAAAAGAGAAACTGAAAAAACAGAAACGAGGGAGAAAAAAACATAAAGTAGGGAAAAAAGAAATGAAAATACAATTGATATAATGAATGATGTGTTTCCTCATGTCATCATCATCTCACCTGTGTTGATGTTTATTGTGAAATGACCTTGCTGGTTTCCTGAGCGGGATGCTGTATGTAATATATCAGCGTTTGTGCCGATATCTTACTGGCAGCGTAGACCTGCACCACCTCTGTACCAACAGCAACGTCTTCAGGAAGAGTAGCCAGAATAATCTCTCCTCTCAAACACCGGCGGGTTATCGTTAATGTCCAGAACCGTGATGGTTATGTTGGCGAGAGAGGACAGACGAACTGGAACGCCCTGATCCGAAGCCCGGACCGTTATACGATACGAGGACTGAACCCTCGCGATCCAAGAGACGCTCGAGGATGACGATACCAGAGGTTTTATCGATAGAAAAGAAGCCATCTGAAGAGTCCACCAGGGAATATACAACCTTACGATTAACACCTGAAATAAACGTTTTTTTAGAACATTTGAAAAAACTATCCTTTAAAAAAAAAACTTGGAATGCTGAGAAATGTGTCATACCCAGATCAGGATCTATGGCCTGTATACGAGTCAGCAGGGCTTTAGTGGCTGTGTTCTCGTACACGCTGGCTGTATAGTGGGCCATACTGAAGACAGGCGGACTGTCATTCACATCCAGAAGAACCACCAGGACCTCAGCTTCACACCACAGACCACCTCCATCCGTCGCCCGGGGCAACCAAAGAGTACCGCTCTATCTTCTCACGGTCCATTGCCACGGCGGTCTTCAGCTCACCTACAGAATATTAAAAGAAAACAGACAAAACTTAGAAAGAGAGAGATAGAGATAGAGAGAGACGGAGAGAGAGAGTACTGTACCTGTGTGTGGGTGTATACTGAAGTCTTCTGCACCAGACCCAACAGAGAGAACTGAATCTGAGCGTTTGAACCCGTGTCTGCATCTGTCGCTCTGATCCGCAGGATTGTTTATCTACTGGAACATCTTCAGACACAGACACTGAATACACGGCCTGTACACACACACACACACACACACACACACACACACAACACACACACACACACACACACACACACACACACACACACACACACACACACACACACACACACACACACACACACACACACACACACACACAAGTTCACTGTTGTTGTAAAGGTGAGCTCAGCTTCAGGCACATTGAGACAGGAAGATAGAAACTAAACATGCTACAATAACCAAGATATTATTGTTAACAAGATAATTGGGGATTTTGTGATAATAGTACACATAAAATGCTATTAGAAGTAATAAATATATAATAATTATTATTATTAAAACTGCAGTAAACGGATTTATGTTACTTCTTATTTATGTTTTACAATATTTAAAATATATATATTCTTATATTCATAGAAAAATAAAAATGTATCGAATTATTTTCCAGTTTTTTTAATTTTTCAAATAATATTTTTATTGTTTAATATTATTTAACTTTATTATTATTAACAAGACAACATAAATATATTCATAATTTATTTAATTAACACATAAAAACATATTTAATTTAATAATACTAATATATTTTCTTCATAATAATCTACCCTTTTTTCAAAATACTATTTATATTGATAGTTTATAATTTTCTATATTTATACAAGACAACATGAATGATGATATTCTTAGTTATTCATGTTTTACAAAAGGTTTATAACTTCTTAAAGCACCTGATGTCAACATTTGGTTGTTTTGAGAATTATTAGAATTTTTAATGCATGATTTTCATAGTAAAGTTTTGGGCTTTTTTAAGGATTGTAGCATCCACAACACTACATTTTACTCATCAACGACACATGAATATTAAAAATATAGTAATTATATTTTATGTTCTATAAAGAACTATCCATTGGCCATTTTTTTATATATTTGATTCTATTTTGTACATTAATTCAGAAATCGTTTGTTGTCTTCCAAAAAGTGTGGTCCAAATATTTGCCACGTCCATAACACCTCAATTTACTTTTTTTAAACGCAACTTGTGCATAATCTGATATTTAAACACTAATCAACAAGAAATTTGTATGATATAAACCCTTGGTTCAGTTTTACCTGGTCACAATTATATTCTAAGAACATTTTGATGTGACATCCATGATGCAAAAACGTCACGTCCATAATTATTTTTTAACTATATTACTAAATTCACAAGGCAACATAAAATTTCTGTCAAATCAGCTCTCTATGATTTGTGTTCCGCAGTTAACAGGCCGACCTACTTCATAACTTGACCTGATTTAATAAGGCAGGGGTGCTTGTAGGAGGACTCATTAGTTCTGGATATTTCCAGTAATCGTTCGTGTTCATTCCCAACTCAGCTGTGCCTGCAGTTCATAAATGACATTCTATATTATACAAACTCGGAGGCAACTTTCTAAAACTTTTACTGACCGGATCACAGACGGGACTGTTGTCGTTCGTATCCGTGACCGTGACCTCCACGGTTGCCGTGGAGACGTGAAGCCCGTCCGTCGCAGTGACGTTGATCAAGTACAGGTCTCTCTCCTCGCGGTCTAACGGACGCTTGACGTACAGCTTCCATTCTCCCTGCACCAACCCCAGGGGCAAACACACCGCCTAGATTTCCTCCTACAATACACGGACAGTTAGACTCTCAATAATGTGTGACAATAAAACAAAGCTATAAAACACACACACATACAATACAGAGAAATACACAATAACAACAACAACATTTGTTCATTTAACAGTGACTTACAAATGAAATTGTTTAATATTTTGTCTGGTTTATTATTTAATGCTTTCTTATCCTTTACCTAAAGAGCCTATTTTGTAGTGATAACATAATGATTAGTTGCTTTTGGGGACTAATTTCAACCTTTTTCCTTATTAATATTTAAAAAAAAAAGATTCTGTACAAGTAGAAAGCTTCATGGCATGTTTTATATAGTTCTTTTGAATTGTGAACAGTGATTCGTTTCCGAAGTGAAAGAATAATCTGAATAACATTTTGATAAAACTAATTAATAAAACTAATTCTATAATTTGAATGCTCGACTTATCATAACAATTTAATCACGTTTTATGATTGGTTATTCTATGACTTCGGTTTGATGTGTACCTACACACTTAGAGGATCCTCTGAATGTCTTAATAATCTCCATTAGTTCTCTGTGACGACGGGTGGTCGTTTAGATTAAATTATAATAATCAGTTCTTTATATTCACATTTAAATTATCAGCACTACTGTCAATTAGGTCAATAACATAACACAACCTTCCTAATGAATCACACCAGACATACAAGAGAGAGAGAGCGAGAGAGAGAGAGAGAGAGAGAGAGAGAGAGAGAGAGAGAGAGAGAAGAGAGATGGGAGAGAGAGAGAGAGAGAGAGATAGAGATGGGAAAGAGAGAGAGAGGAGAGAGAGAGAGGAGAGAGCGAGAGAGAGAGAGAGAGAGAGAGAGAGAGAGAGAGGGATAGAGATGGGAGAGAGAGAGAGAGAGAGGAGAGAGAGATAGAGATGGGAAAGAGAGAGAGAGAGAGAGAGAGAGAGAGAGAGAGAGAGAGAGAGAGAGATGAATGGAAACTACTCTATAATTAAAGCTGCCCACTTTGACAAGCATCCAATTACTGTTCTCTAATAGCACACACACACACACACACACACACACACACACACACACACACACACACACACACACACACACACACACACACACACACACACACACACCACACACACACACAACACACACTCACACACACACACACACACACACCACACACACACACACACACACAGATGACCACACACTCACAGTCTTATTTATCAGCTAAAGAGCATCATTTAACTCAGCTGGGAGTTGATAACACACACCAGCGGTCTACAAGATAAACCTTGTTCCATCTCTCCTCTCTCTCTCTCTCTCTCGCTCTCTCTCTCTCTCTCTCTCTCTCTCTCTCTCTCTTCTCTCTCTCTCTCTCCTCTCTCTCTCTCTCTCTCTCTCTCTCTCTCTCTCTTCTATAACTACATCATCTTCATAACAACACATTACTTTCCTTTCAAAACATATTAGAACATTTACAAATCACCAGACTTGTGTGACACACACACACACCTGTACACGGACAAATCCATCAAACCCTAACACTCTTAGTATGCATTTGATCAGGTTTCACACTACTGATGTGTTAAAGTATTTTAACCACCAGACAATTAGAGCTTTTGATATCACCATTTTTATCTTAAGACACAAAAGCATTAAAAGTCGTTTTACAGCTGATCAGACTTTCACAAGTTTAACAAAGTAATGATCTGAAGTATTGATGTGATTCATTTCTGTTATTAAAGAAGCACTAAATAAATGCTCCAATTATCTGTTTAACTACCCAATTAAAGTGCTCTGGTGGAGACAACTCAAGCAGTGAAATGATTTTACCCGCAATTCCTCTTGTCTGAAGAGAATATAAAGAGGTTTATGTGGCTGAAATTGTTAGTGTGATATTTTGTTTCTTTGTATAGCTCAATGGGCGACTTTGTGCCGCTGGGCTGAGAAAAGAGTATTAGTGTCGGTTTGACCTTTGTGTTCGTCTGAAAGGAACGAGGATTTAAATGATCAGAGCAAGAGAGAGAGAAAGGGAGAGAGTGTGACGTGTTCAAGTCAATTTGTATTTTATTATATTTCTTATTTCATCATTTACCGCAACTTACTCAAGATGGCACCTTGGGTTTTATTGCATATTTTTATATTTTATACTTCACCACACATCATTAATATATCTGTATGTGTTTTATACTTTTATATTTATAAAAATCTAGTATGTCCTTACTTTAATTTTTGAATAAAGTCAGTAAAAGACATTATTAGATGTTTATAAAGACAATATAAGATTTATAATATGGCTAGTAAAATCATGTTAATACAGATTTGCAAATAAAATCACTTAAACAACAGAGAATATCCTAATTATAAAAAATCTGTAAATTATAAAAGCTTTTCCAACTTTTTCAACCTTAAATTCCCCTCAATAGTCTACTGATTAGCATTATAGAATAATAAAAATAAATAAAAAAATATTTATTACATTATATTTTTATATTATTATTTATAACTATATTATTATTTATAATTAATAATATATTTACAAAGCCTCCTAAAACATTTAATCTTTCTCATTGTAAAAACATTTTACAATAATGTAAACGTATTTTTGAGATACTAATTACATTACATTTTAATCTTTTTAACAGGTACAGATTAAAAGAATGTAACCATATTTCCAAGACATTAAATTAATTAAACTGTTATCTTTTTTATTGTTAAAACACATTAAAATAATCAAATTGCTATACAAGATACTACGTAAATGAACCTTTCTCAGTCCATAACTGCACTAAAAAGTTTGTAGTTTTGCATGTGTGAAAAGGAACAACCTATTGTCAAAATTGATCAAAGATACTAAGAAAGCGAGAGACAAGAGCGACATAAAAAGAGCAAGAGGGGAAAGAGAGAAAACATCAGCATCTTCAAACAACATCTCAAGAGTTTCTACACACCGGACTGTAATTTGGCTTACAACTCGAGTTGTGTGTTTGTGTGCTGCGGAAAATCTTGTTGAAAATACGGCACATGTCTAAATCACGATCCCAGTAAAGGTTGAGCTTAATCGAAATTCAGTTCCCAGCCAGAGAGAGCGTTTCTGTGTGAGTGAAGAGCCATGAATTATAAAACAAGTCCGCTTCCTAATTCAATGTTATGAGTTTCTTACAATTTACACGGTGTGATGTGAAAGTGTGTGTGGACATGTACGTGTGTGTGAGACGTGCATGAGTGTGTGTGAAGCGTGTCCAATCTGTTTCTTGTCACCCGGCGAAGGGTTCGATGCCTGATAATAAAAGTAGATTTAAAGCTGGAGACGCTGTTCAAGACAGGTACATATTTTGCCCTTTTGAAAGATGCTTTCCACCTAAACTTCCACTTCACAGATCTCCGCGCATAACCCCTGCACCGGAATTTTAATAAAACGGGTACGCGTCTGCCCTCGAAATCCGGCAAGCGACTCTAAAGCGAGAGATCCATTATGAGGAAAAAATGAAAGAGGTGTAATTACAGAGGACATCTGACATGGCATAATAGCATCCAACATTAATTCTCGCGTGCCAAAATAGGCTTTGCGAATTGAGGTCACATTTACATTATCAGCACGTAGAGATAAAAACACATAATGGCGATGGGTGAATTAGGAATACAGGTGCAAGAGAATGCCTGTTTTCATTTGAAAACCTATAAAAGCTGTGCTGCCATAACAGCCGGCGCTCATCTGGAAGGCGTTTACTAGATGTTGGAACACCGTGATGGGAATTTGCTCTAAATCAAACACAAGAAACACCGGTGAGGTGCTGATGCTGAGCAATGGAGTCGTGATCAGAGTGCATTCATCCTGAAAGTGTTCAATTGTGCAGGCCAGACATTCTCTCTTACACCAGATTCAGGAAATCTTTCCTTCTGGATCTTTTCTATGTGCAGCGAATGAAGGGATCAGCCTCATTTATTGTCGAAATAATTCATTATTAATTGGTAAGTAATATTTAAAATGCTTTTAAACACTATTGCATGTGATAATCAGGCTTTCACTAAACAATATGTCTGGAATGAGCGGATCTTTAGTGAACATTTTTGCACTTCTTTGATCATTCTCTTATAATTTATAAATGCTAATGCAATTTTAAATCCTGTACTACTTTCGTTTTTCAGTAGAACTAAAGTTAAGATACTTTGAAGAATGTTGGACACAATAGGGATGCATTGACTTTCATTGTGTGGACATAAAACTATAAAGACACTTATCGAAATATAATATTTTGTGTTCCAAAAAGGTAAATGAATAAAATGATTTTTTTTCTTTAAATACTGTGTCTTCGTCTTGAGTTTCAAAAGAAAGGATTCAAAATCGTGGTATTTACTTGAAAAAGAAAATGACGTTAAAAAATCTACTTCATTTATAAACTATACGTTTTTCCTTGCACCATCGTCAGATATAAGAAAAAAAATTCATTTAAAGTTTTATACAATATTAAATCTAGAAAAACTGATATTTCTTAAAAATGTATTTTGTTTTAAGAAATTTAAAAGCGTCTGCCAAATGAGTAAATGTAAATGTTAAGAAATTGGATATCCTTGTACTACAAAAGAACCCAAACCATAAACCACAGCCTTAAAAAACGTAGTTGTTGTAAGTCACTGATATAACTAATCTGTTCATTTAAAACACACATACATTTGCCCCATACACGCATCATGTTCTCACCTGTGATATGATAGGTGACTTGTCTGTTTCCAGGCGAGCTGTCGTTGTCACGTGTGTTCAACACTGCCACTACTTCACCAGGTGCATCGCTCTCACGAACGCTGCCATAGTAACGGGGCTGAAGGAACTGTGGGATGTTGTCATTGGAGTCACTCACTGCTATGGTCACAGTCGTTGATGACGACTGACTGGCGGGGTCGCCTAGGTCAAATGCCCAGACTATCAGACTGTGGGAAGGGCTCTGTTCATGATCCAGCCCCTTCAGAGATGATATCCAACCAGAGCTGCTGTCGATGGTGAAGTAGGCTCCGTGTTCCTCTATATCCTCACCCCTGGGAACCACCAAGCAACCCTGGTGGAGCAAGACTGTAGGTCACCTGACCGTTGGCTGCCCAATCTGTATCCGAGGCTCGTACTTGAAGAATCCGTGTCCAGGAGACAGACCCTCAGTGACGGATGTTTCGTAGGCATCTGACTCGAATGAGGGTTTGTTGTCGTTGACATCTTGAACTTTGACCTCTACATCGACGGCAGACACGGCATCCAGCCGTCCTTGTTGCAAGCCAGCGAGCACTTTAAAATGATAGACGGGGGTCAGCTCTCGATCCAAAACTTTATCTAGTTTGATCATACCGCTTTCTTTATCCACCACGAACACTCCATAACTGTTACTCGCTGGGGTTTGTCCAATCACTGCTGAGAAACTGATCGGGAGGGAGGCGTGGCTAATGGAGGTGTGTAGATACACTGCGCCAATCGGAGACCCAATGGGCGTATCCTCGGGCACAGTGAAGGAGAATTGGGGCTGGCTGAAGGCGGGGATTTGGGCGTCACTCGACAGGACGTGTATGTAGACAGACACAAGAGAATGTTTGACAGGTGCACCTCCATCAGAAGCTTTAACAAAAAATGACAACACTGATCCACGCAGGGGTGCAAAGTTACCTTTCGTGACAACCCAACCACTGTCTGGATCGATATCTAAAAGTTCAGTTATCTGAAGACTGGCTTCGCTGTATAGACTATAACTCACTTGTCCATTTGCACCCTGGTCTTCATCCCACGCCTGCACTTGGGTCACAAGCGTGCCGAGTTCGACATCAGCCCTCACGCTGGCGTGGTATTCAGATGATCCAAACAATGGCGTGTTATCATTCTCGTCCAGTATAGCAACTCGAACACTGCAATATCCAGACCGTCCACCTGCATCCACAGCAGCAACGGACAGCACTATCTCATCACTGTCTTCACGGTCAAGCTTCTCCAATGTGGTAATAAGTCCACTTCCATCAATGCTAAACAGATCCCGAGCGGCATCTGAAAGCACAACGTACTTCACATCTCCGAAAGGCCCTGGATCTGCATCCTGTGCCCTGATTGTGATGACCTTTGAGCCTGGTGGTGCATTCTCCCGCACTTCAGCCTCGTACAATCCCTGCGTAAACTGTGGAGCATGCAGATTGGCTCTTTCCACACGAACATGCACTTGGGCCGTGCTGGTGAACACACCGTCAGAGACGCTGACATTCAGGGTGACGGCAGAGGGCATGCGTTGTGCACGCCGCTGCCCGCTCAAGGTGAGGACGCCCGAGGATGCGTTCAACTCAAACAGCATTCCTCTCATTTCCAGAAACGAGGCCATACTGCAAACGCTCTGAATCAGAGCGGTCTGCATCTGAGGCCTGCACGCAAGTGACGAAGTGTCCTTTGGGAGCCAGTTCATTCACAGTGGCCTCATAGAGCAGTTGATTAAACACGGGAGCATTGTCATTCGTGTCTGTGACATCTACAGTGACCCCAAACTTCACTGCTCAGTGACGGAAAGCCATTATCTGTCGCCTTGACAAGGAAAACATAACGCTGGATGGTTTCGTGGTCTAAAGAGCGGGCGGTGAGAATCAACCCGCTGCTGCTGTCGATGTGAAAGTGTTCGGTGCTGTTGTTACGGTCAAGTATGATTTGATACCGCACGGCTGCATTTTTCTCAGAGTCGCTGTCTGTTGCGAGCACCTGCAGTGCTGCGGTTCCAATCATTGCAGATTCTGAAATCACAGCTTTGTATGATGGCTGCTCAAACACGGGTGGATTATCATTGACATCCAAAATGGTGACTTCCACATCGACCTCAGCACGAGCGCCGGTAAGGCAGTCCGTCGCTCTTATGATGAGGCGGTGGGCTGTGCTGGACTCGTAATCAAGGGGCGCTATGATGCTGATGACCCCCGTGTCAAACCCGATGGAGAAGAGCGTGCCTGGGTCACCATGAGTAATTGTGTAGAGGACACTTTGGCCTTCGGGACTGCTGGCATTTATGCCCAGAATTGGAGTCCATACTGGCACGTCTTCACTTACTTTGACAGTATAGAATGGTCGGTCAAACACTGGCATTGCTCCTGTTGACCACTATAACTGGAAACGTGATTGTAGATGACAGAGATGGCGTGCCCATGTCACGTGCCAACACCAAGACCTGATATTCAACACTTGACAGATCAGCTTCAAATGCTCTCCTCAAGCGAAGTTCACCGCTCACAATATCCATCTCAAAATGTCCAAGTTCATCCTGGAGAAAATAGTTGACCTCTCCATTTTTTCCTTTGTCACGGTCAACAGCGGTGACCCGAAATATGGCTGTTCCTGGAGTTGCTTCGACTTGCACTGCAGCGTAGTATGGCAAGCCAACAAAAACTGGAGCATTGTCATTCACATCTGTGACTCGAACTTTAACAAGCGTCCTTGCAACACGAAGGCGATCCTCTTCACGCCCAGCCTGCACCAACAGTCCATACTCTTCTTTTTCTTCTCTGTCGAGTGGGATTCCAATGGTCTCGATGGCACCGGAGGTTGGTTTGATGCGGAATTTGCCGCCGGCGTTCAACAGCGTGTATCGCAGAGGTTCGTTCAGTTTATTTCCAAGGGCTGTAACCACAGCCACAGCTGTTATGTTGCCATTGTTCTCCTCAATGTTGGCATCATAGGCACTGTGTGTAAAAGCCAATCCGCTGTCCAAAGCCTCATGTACCAGTACAGTGACCAGAGCTGAATTTGAGAAGCGTCCATCAGACACACGGACATTAAATCTGAATCGTTCTTTGCTAAACTATTCCTCACGAATAAAAGACCAGTGTTTGGCTCTATGCTGAAATGTTCCAAACTGCCGTCTGCTAAAGAGTAAGATAGCTCCGACTGCCCGTTACTGTCGGGGTCGGTGGCTAAGACTTGTATGGCCTCCACGCCTTCGTAGGTTGGCAGCAAAAGAACAGCTTCATAGGAATCTTGGGAGAATTTTGGGGGGCAGTCGTTGACGTCCTGTACCTCAATTGTTACTTCTGCAGGTCGCTCGGCAGAGAGCTGCGGGTGTCCGCTGTCTCTAACAGTAACGTGGAAACGAAACGTGGGTGTTGTTTCATGGTCGAGAGGGAGCAATTGTTCTTATAGATCCAGTTCCAGCATCTACAGCGAAAAAACGCCTGGCAGATTCCTCCATGATCTGATACACCAACAGAGCATTGTGGTTCCGGTCGGCATCTGTTGCACGGATGACTAGTGGTTTTTCATTGTCGCTTAGCACAATGCTGTTGAGCCCTGCCCCTTCACTGATGCTACCGTGATACCTCAACTGTTGAAAGACTGGAGTGTTATCATTCTGGTCGAGAACGTTAATGGTTACTGTAGCATTAGATGCTTGACCCGCCATGTTGCTAGCGGTGAGTGTTAACACGTATGAAGAGAGCATCTCAAAGTCCAATGATTTCTGCGTAGTGATCACTCCGCTGTACTGGTTGATTCGGAACGTCGGTCACTGTTGCCGTGACGTATGTCGTAGGTGAGCGTGGAAAGGCTAAGGGCATTTACTGTGATGACTGAAGTTCCTATGGCAACACCTTCAGCAATCTCTGCCTGGTATTCATTTTGGGGAAACTTGGGAGCGGCGTTATCGGACAGGGTTACAGCAATTCGGACGATGACCGTTTGAAGACAATGCTGGTGATCCATTATCAGTTGCCTTGACGGACAAGACGTAGTGACCAATGTTGGAGACGTCGAGCTCTCGAGCTACTGAGATAATGCCCAAAACAGGATCAACCCGAAAAGTGTTTCCTGTGTTCCTGAGGAAAAAAAGAAATGTAATTTTACATTTAAAACATTTAAAAGTAGTTATTAAATTTAATTATATTTTTTAAATAAATGATCATTAAAAATAATAACAAAGTCTTTAAATCTATAAAAACAAACTGATTTATTTAAGTAACTTTTAAAGTATTCATGCTTTTCTTTTATAAGATGCATTCCGGAATACTTTTAAAAAAGTACCAAGAAGTCTCATGCTGTGTAATTTGCATGAACCAAAACTAACTGAGTTTTTGTGTGTGTATGTGTGTGTGTGTGTGTGCGTGCGTGCGTGCGTGTGGTGCGTGTTTACCTGAGTCAATACTGTAAGTGATCTGAGCATTCTGGCCCTTATCCTTATCGAGTGCCGTCACCATGAGAACAGCAGATCCGAGAGCAGCTGATTCATATACCTGTCCATCATACATCACCATGGTGAACTGAGGGGCGTGATCATTCACATCCTCAACACCAATCAGCACCCGAGCGAGACTGCGTCGGTATGGGAACTCTTGATCTTTCACCTATAGAGAGACACATGGAGAGAAAAATTGAGAGAAGAACAAACAGAAGTGAATTCCTTGTCTGATATAAATGTTAATATCAAATGCACACCGACAGCGACACACAAAGACACGCACAAAACAAACTGTAACCCACTCATAGTCAGACGGAGTAGATACCATCTCTTTCTCTCTCTGGATTATAATAACAAATTTCATCAGTTTGCCGGCCGCAAGACTATCCGTGTGCTTATTAGATATGACACTCACCGTCTGTCATTCTTGTCAGTGGAAAGAGGAAACAAGGACTGATACACATCAGAACAATAATTAGATCACAGCGGAGGAACTACCACATTAAACTAGTGACGGCTGGCTAAGGCACGAGGAGCGAACGTGTGTTACTGTCATACCTGCACTCATGAGTGTGTGTGAGAGAGAGAGAGAGAGAGAGAGAGAGAGAGAGACAGAGAGGAGAGAGAGAGAGAGAGAGAGAGAGAGAGAGAGAGAGAGAGAGGAGAGGAGAGAGAGAGAGAGGGAGAGAGAGAGAGAGACAGAGAGAGAGAGAGAGAGAGAGAGACAGAGAGCGAGAGAGAGTGAGAGAGAGAGATAGAGAGAAGAGAGAGGGACAGAGAGAGAGAGAGAGTGAGAGAGAGACAGACAGACAGAAAGAGAGAGAGAGAGAGAGAGAGAGAGAGAGACAGACAGAAAGAGAGAGAGAGAGAGAGAGAGAGAGAGAGAGAGAGACAGACAGAAAGAGAGAGAGAGAGAGAGAGAGAGAAAGAGAGAGAGAGAGAGAGAGAAAGAGAAGAGAGAGAGAGAGAGAGAGAGACAGAGAGAGAGAGACAGAAAGAGAACGCAATGATCTGCGCATAAATATATTTATCATATTACGTAATCCATCTATTATTTTTCTAGCATTGTAACAAATGTATTTCATATACACATTTTACAATAATAAATAGTTAAATAATACAGAAATTATTTCAAATAATTGCATATTGCATAAATTTAAAAAATAAGGGTACGTAAATTTAATAATTGAATAGTTAAAAAAACTGAATTGGGAGTTTGAAAATGGCACAAGAAATATGTCGGTATCTAAACGTGCTGTTCAGAGCCAGTTTTGGTAATAATACATTTTAAATAAATACACCTTAGAATAGTAAAATAGATATATTTATATAGAACAATACAAGAAATATATGAAGTTAAATATAATTTTTATATAGCTTTACTGAAAAAAATAACAATAATGTATTATATAAACATTAATATAATTCTAGAATTACCATGAAACTTTTTGGTCCAATAATAATATTACAACTACTACTACTAATTTGAATAAATCCCACACACAGTTTGTTCATAGATTTACCATGACGTTGAGAATGTGCTGTGTTCTGCTTTCATGGTCCAGTCTGCGTGCTGTGTAGATGAGGCCGCTGTTAGGGTCGATGCGGAACATGCGCATGCTGCTGGGGTCAACGCTGCTCTGAAGGCTAAAGGTCAAGCGGTGGCGCTCGTCGCGGTCAGAAGCCAGCACCTGAACCACTTCTGTATCTGGAGGCGTGTCCTCAGCGATGGTGAGGTCGTAAGTGGGCTGGGAGAAAACAGGTGCGTTGTCGTTGTTGTCCAAAATGGTTATGTGGACCTGAGAAAACACAGCCGCAGGGGATGAACTTCAAACCTTTAATGTGTGAACACCGTTCTGTCAAAAAACATTAACGCAAGCAAGAAAATGTGTGGAAGAAGAAGAAAGTAGATCTTGGACTACTAACCTGAGATGAAAGTGTTTTATTTTACTAACTTAAGTAACACAACAGGAGTCAAAACTAATGTGTTTATACATTTGTAAGTTTTGTTATGCAGTTTTAATCTCAATGAATTACATTTTATTACTTAAAAATGTAGAATTAAAACTGTCCCATATGTGTGTTAATATTCCAAAGTCAATTTCTATATTAATGTATTTCATTATTTATTTTGATATTATTTATCTAAATTGAAATTAAATGCTGAAAAATGTGTTGGTAGCCAAACTAGGGTGTTTTGGTAATAAAATATTTAACACATAAAATGTATATATATATTTATAATAATAACAACATCAAATAAAATAAAAATAATAAGAAATTAATCAGTTTATAAAATAATATAAATTTAACTTATGATTTACCACCGCATTGACTATGTGCTGAGTTCTTTATTTCATGGTACCATAATAATAACAATAATAATAATAATAATAATAATAGTAATAATAATAATAAAAAAAAATAATAATAATAATAATAATAATAAACAGTTTATTCATTAATGAATTACCATGACTGTGAATCACTATGAATGACATTTAATAACTTAAAATGTCGAACAAAAACTCACACAAATACACTTTTAATAACATGTATTTTTAGGACCGTTTGTCATAAGAGCATGTGTGAGCAGACATTTGTGTGAGATCAAACTGCGTCGGCAGATCTAATTATAAAGTAATAACAGACGTGTACTTCCGTCTCATACTCGCCCTTGTGGAGACACGCTGAGCTCCATCTGTGTGTGTGTGTGTTACAAACGGTGAATGAATGTGTGTCTATGAACGCAAGTGAAAGATAGAGAGTGGTAAATAAAGAAGTCTTAAGAAATAAAACAATTTCCTTTCTTCTCTTCAGTTTGTCCCTTCTCTGAACCTCCCTTCGGCATTCAAGAAGTCTATCCTCATGTGTTTGTGTATGTTATGTGTGTGAATGAGGCAGCTCTTGTGTTTCACATCCATTTATTTTACACATTATCACCGGTTGCCCCAACTGAACAAACTCCTGTCACCAGAACCAAGGTGGTTTCTATTCTCTGAGATGAAGGGATCAATCATTTGTAACATTGGTTCCCCCTAACAGTCTTTCTCTTTAGGAGTGATCGCGTCCTTTACACTCTGACCTTGACCGCCGTATCGCACCAAAAAGAAGCGTGTCCGTGGTGATGAAGCTATTAATCCGATAGGACCGTAACAGACGGGAAAACCAATCCAAACACTGACGGACGTTTTCAATCAAACACTCAACATATTAACCATCAATCATCAAGCAAACAGATGCTGTCAACGCCGAAGCTCTGTTCCAAAACCTGATGGGATGCAAACCTAAGGCCTCATTGAGGTAGACTGCAAGATGTGAAAATTAGCCCCAAAATGAAATGATGTCATCATTTATTCACACTCTTGCCATTGCCAATATGAAGCTCTTTCTTCTGAAGAACACAAAAGAAGATATTTCAAAGAATGTTGCTAGCTGAAAAGCAGTGGCACACTTTCACTTTACAACATTTTACAACATATCTTCCGCAGAAGAAAGTCCGATTTGAAATGTTACGAGGGTTAGTAAACGATGACAGAATTATCATTTTTGGGTGAGCTCTCACTTTAAGGCATTTATGATGTATCCAAACTGGATGGTTACATTAAAATAATCAATTTTCTTTTTCTTTTAAATGTAATTGACCATTCATATTTTGGACACACAGTGCTGTCTATGTAGTGCGGTAAATATGTTTTATATCAATCAGGATGGCATCTTATAGGGTACCTATGTAGGCCTCCAACAGAAGCTCAGTTTGTTTCTAAAAAGCGAGCCATTATAGACCTTCTTGTGTACTTTTGTGTTGTAAGAAGTATGTTCGTGTAAGAGTGTTTACCTGAGTGTATGCTACATTGGTTCCGTCCGTAACCTCAACAGTGAGGTTATAAAAGGATCGCTGTTCTGCATCCAGAGGTTTAGCGATGATGATGGTGCCTAGACCTTTCTCAACATCGAACGTGCTCTCCGTGTCTCCGCCTTACAGAGAGAGACAATGACATCAAACACACAAACTTATCAAATGCATCACTCCCTTTAAAAAAGAGGGACAGACACACACATACACACACAAATATGCTGGCATGACAATTTTGAATTCACACACCTGTAGTGCCGGTGTTCTCCATATGGAGGAGCTAAGGTGTTAACAACAACCAGTAGGATTTTCTTAGTATACACACACAACAAATGCACACATAACACACATCTCGCACATTTAAAATGCACACAAACCCTGTACGCTACATACACACAAATCCCATATTGCGAGATACCAAATTGCACACATCCAGGGCATAACGCACACACATAAATACGCATTTCATAAATAAATACAATTATACACACACATCTTCTCTGACACATGGTCTGATGTCTAATGTGTGTGTTTGCATCATTATGAAAGTACGAATGTCCAGGGATGAAGTTTCCTTATTTGAATTAAAATTCATTCCGAATTCAAAAATTCCGAATAAACCAAAGTATGTTTTTGGGAGGTACATATCGACGTTATGTACACCGTCACAGCTCTCGAGCTTCTTTTGCATTTTCATCTTGGCACATCACAACATATTATATGCTGCGATTTCAAACCCGGCATAGCCCTCCTTCTTAAAAACTCCACTTTATGACAAACAGAGCTAAACATACAGACACACTTTTGATGCGTTAATCAAATTACACAACCGCAACTAAGTGTTTTGTAATAAAAAACACAATAATGTAAGAGACTTGAATTGCTCTCCATTTCACATAAAACCCAATCATAAGCATAAAATGTTAACTTTTTCAAAGTGATATGTGAATGAAAATTGTGTCGTCATTTGTGTCATGGCTTTCTGCAAAAACGATATTTAAAAAAATGTTGTTAACGAGGCCCGGTTCATCGGTAACCAACTTTCCTCAAAGTATCTTCTTTTCTCTTCAGGGTAGGAACGGAGGTCGGAACGGTTTGAGAGGACAAAAGAATGATGCAATTATCTCTCACTTTAAGTGTCACTTAACATGTTCATGTGTGTTCTGGCAGGGTGTTATGTTCTACCCTTCACACACACTCGTTCCGCCCAGCGTGCATAAATCATGTGACCGCCTGTTGCTATCACACCTGTCGGAGATGTGTACAACGCACACTTGCATCACATCCTTACACACACTCTCTCGTCTGAGACGCTGACTCGGGTTTGACCTCTGACCTTCTCCACGTTCGTTCGGCTGTTTAATGACGCGCTTAAAGAGGCCGAGTCGATGAGGCCGGGTCAAGGACCACCGGAAGGCTTTAAAACAAATCTCCCTGACACGCTCAATAAGTGTGCAACTATAAAATGCTCTGAACAGTAAACACCCAAAGACATCAAAAATCAAAACAACATGACACATATATGATCGTCTCGAGAACCCGGGCCACAAACCACAACCAATCACGTTTGAGCAGCACAGCACGACACCGGTGGATGATGGGAAAGCAGAGCTGGCTGATGGTTAAACAGCAACAGAGCGAGATCAGTTCTGCTGAACTTTAATAGAAAGAGACGGAGAGAGATTTTATATACATAGAGACAGACCAAAGAGAGAGAGAGAAGCAGATAGAAAATGACAGACGGATAGGCGAAGGACAGGCAGAGAGAGAAGGGGAGAGACAGATAGAGACTGAATTCAAATAAAAAAGCGTACAGAGAAAGAGACAGCAGGTTAGAAGTTAGCAAGAGAGTTCGGCTGAACTGGGAAAGATACCTTCTGTAGAACAGTTCCTGCCACAAGCGGTCTGAAGAATATAGAACATCTCACGGAAGGAGCGTGGACCTTCCCGAACGAAGCATTTAGAGAAAGAGAGAGAGTGAGAGAGAGAGAGAGAGAATGGAAGACAGCATACAGAACGTCGTGAAGAGTTGTTGAAAGTGAAAAGAAATGAACGAGAGAACAGAGAGGACAACATGAAAAACGGTTGGATTGAGAGAAAGTGTGTGTGGAGTCAGAGGAAGAGAAGAAAAGGAGGTGAACTAGCGAAAGTGTGCAGAGCAGGTGCTGCTGAAGCAAACAGAAGGTATCTGAACACCAAACACATGCATGACGCATTCTGGGATACATCTTGTGTCAGAGACTCTCATATAGCCTCGATTAAAAGAAATACAAGATGTGCACAAGGAGAAGTGACTATGATAATATAATGTGTTCTTATCTCAGTTTTAGGACATTTTTAGGAATATTAATAACTAAACAAGCTAAAATTTCATTTACAGACAAAAACAGAATAATTCTATAATATAATATAATATAATATAATATCATATAATATAATATAATATAATATAATATAGTATAATATAATATAGTATAATATAATATAATATAATATAATATAATATAATATCATATAATATCATAAAATCATACATTACAGATTTATTACTTTTTTATTTATTCTTAATTAATTAGTATTTATT
This sequence comes from Triplophysa yarkandensis, assembly GCA_033220385.1. NCBI lineage: Eukaryota > Metazoa > Chordata > Actinopteri > Cypriniformes > Nemacheilidae > Triplophysa > Triplophysa yarkandensis. The sequence goes on from JAWHQN010000158.1 coordinate 886,755, forward strand.
TAATCATTTAATCAGTAAAATAATCGTATACAAACCTTACATCACCATGGATACATACAGCCACAAGCAATCGGCATGGTGACCGTGGGATGTTAAAGGATAGCATGCCACAAATCATGCACTGAACATAATCCCAACAACAACAATCCCACCCATTGTTAATCCCAACAACAAAACTATTTGCAATAAATAAAAAAAGCTATTATTGATCTCTTTATAAGTGAAATATATATTTCTGAATATTTGTATACAGCTCACGGGGATATCATTAAAAAAATTATTATGGACTCACTTTCAGTTATATTATGGATAATTGACCTGATTTATAATAAATATATGAAAAAATCAAAGGTACATGAAGTCCAAGTTTGTTTCACTTTTCCAAACAGTTCCTAAACTTTGATAAATGATAATAACCGACCTCTGATTATTTGCTAACATCCCTAATAAATATAAAGCAATCTTAATCCCTGGCTTCGTTCCTAATCCCAGACATGTTTGTTAGCTTTAGGATTAAATCCTTATAGATCCTGAAAAGCCACTTCCTGCAACAAATTCCGTCGTCCACTCACCTGTGATGTCAAACCACAAGGAGGCGGAGCCCTGCTGCGGAGCAGACACCACGCCAACAATGTCTGCAACTTTGTCAGTTTCCATGACGGTGTAGTTGTAAAGCTGCTCATCGAAGGCCAGAGGAACAGGACTGGGAGGAGGCCGGCGTATCCACTCGATGTGCAACCGAGCCGTCGCCCAGCGCTGAGGTCGCCCGTTATCAACGGCCTTTACCTGCGGGCAGCAGTGAACATTAACAAATTGATGCTGAGAACGAAAGAGTCGATATACTGGAAAAACTACACCACAAATGAGCACTGGATGAATCGGGCATTGACCTTTGTGCTCAATGTAAACAAAAAGAAGAAACCGTTGGACAAAATGCAGTTAAAATGTCAGCCATCTCATTAAAACAGCGAGCTGCTGTGTTTGCTTTACCAGAACTGGAAGTTGCTGTGCCCGAATTCACACTTCCTGTTAAATATCATGAGACCGTTTGACGGATGTGCTTTAATAATACCAAACCTGCTAAAAAGGCAGTGATCGCTCATACCTTGAGGTCGCTCATACCTTAAAGCTCCATTTTACCGCGTGGAAATCAAATCCACTGTTTTATAAAAATGACACATTCCCAACCATAGGTCAAAGGTGACTCACAGTCAGAATGTCATAGGTTCCAGCTGTGAACTGTTTTTTGGGCGATGAGACGACTCCAGTTTTGGTGTCGATGATGAACTTCCCGTCCTCGTTGCCGTCGACGATGCTGTAGGAGAGGTCGGCGTTGGCACCCTGGTCCTGATCGTAGGCGAACACACGATATATGGGAGAGCCTCGCTGCTTGCGGGTGCGCTCGGGTAATCGCACCTGGTACACCTTTTCGGGGAATGCGGGTTTGTTATCGTTGACATCCAAGACCTGAACCACAACCCACACGGTGGTGTGTCTGGGAGACGGACCGCCATCCGACACGGTCACCTGCGCACACAAAACACATCAATGACATCACGTCTGGTTTCATTCTTTGCTGTATTGAAGCTGTTTTGGAACAGTACGTATACAGTCACCAAATAATAAAACCAATAAATCAATGCTTGCTTAACAATATGGATGTCACGGATGAAATGTATTACTCTACTACTTCTAAGCATCATTTTTCTCTCTCTAGAACGGAGCTATGCGTCTCTCTCCCGTTTCCCTTTTCTGACATTTTATCCAGTTCTATTTTTCATTAGTAAACAAGCCCATCGATCGTCCTCCAATGGGCACGGGAGCACGTGGCCGCGGGCCAATCGGGGCGAGTGCGACAAACTGCGAAGGAATATTTAAATGATATTATTAAAAAGACACGGTGTGTGCCATCCATCTCAGGAGGAACAACAGAACAATTAATTCGATTCATTTGATTCATTTCCTTTAGCAGCTACAGACTGCTGCTCCACGCCTGTACAAATTCAATCTGTCTGTCTGGGAGAAAGAGAAATAATACCATCATATAACAGATGAGAAGGCTAAGTGAAGAATATGAGCGAGGTAAAGACGAGGGCCACTGGATGAAAAAAAAGAAGGGAGGTGGTGAAAAATGAGAGGGGTGTATGAGATGTGATTCGTTCGGGGAAACGGTAACAATGTAACTTACGCCAGTTTGTTCTCAAAAACAATCAACGCAAAATCTAATTAAACACAGAACCACACTGAATTCGTTTAGCACCTTCGTTCATGCATGTGACAGCATCCATAGGACGCTCATGAAGTGTTCATGAAGTGAAAATTGTCTGTGTTTCGTCAACGCCCATGACATTGATCTGTAATCTGGTGGCGACACACATGATGATGTGCGACACATGCTGTGTGTATGTGAGTGTGTGTCTCACCTCCAGGACGTGTTCCGCCTGCTGTTCACGATCCAACTTCCGTGAGGTCGTGCTAATCAGACCTGCAAAATATAAAACCGCACGTTTAAAAATAACTTTTTATTCAAACGCACATCCTTCACTTTCAAATACAAAATATCTATAACATTTATATAACATTACATTATTAAATTATAGGTTTTATTAAAAACATATAAAAACAATACAATTTTGAATATTTAGAAATGTATTCAAACTTTTTTCAATATTAAAACCTTTGAAACTTTGAAATTCTGTCTTGAAGGTTTTCACTTTCTATAAAACTTAATTATAAAACAGTTATTTTGTAAACCAACAGGAAATAAAGTTTTTCTGTGTTTTTTAATCTTGGCTACTGTTAAGGGAAATCAAAAACCCAGTTATCATTAACACACAGAATGGCTTTCTTCCATACACCACAAAAGGATATTTCGAAGAATGTCTGTCTTGCACTTGAGTACAATGTTTCCACCATTCTTTGAAATACCTCCTTTTCTGTTCTTCAGAAACAAGAAAGTCATGGAGATTTAAAATGACAACAGGGGAGATAAATGATGTCATGGGCTATTCTATTATCGCCAATAAAAATATTCATGTCAGTTGACTGTGGATGAACTTTTAACATACGAAAGTTTGATTTAAAATTGTATTAGCAAATGCTAAAATGACTCAAGATGAATAAATCATGTAGAAGTAGTTTTTCATTGACAGTTCATGCAAGTTAATGTAGGTTATTATTCCAGAACTGCATTTTAATGGAATGACGAACATTTGCCCAGGTAAAAAATACTTTATATTTTTTTCTATTCGGGCACATTTGGGATGTATTATGGGTGACCCATTTCCAAAGGGTCAGGATTTGCTGGTTAATATCGCCCCGTTAAAAAAAGTCACTTTATAATCACTGCCAGTCATTCAAAATAATGCATGAAACACTTTTTAGTTCAGCTAAAGTCCCACCAGTTGTTTTGAAAGTTGGCATTAAAGAGATTTTTGCTCTATATTGATCTGTCACATGACACGTCTGCCCACAGATGACTGGCTCAAACACAAACAAAATGTAAAAGAGGGTTTTGAATCGAGTCTCAACGGCGCAGGGCACTCAGACTGTGAGAGACAAAAAACGGAAGGAGAAAACAAAAGAGAAATGGGAGGGAGAGGTGGGGTGATGGAGGCCAAACAAAAAAGACAAAAACTTTGCCTCCGTCTATGACATCATACCTGTAACACACACACACACACACACACACACACACACACACACACACACACACACACACACACACACACACACACACACACACACACACACACACACACACTCCATTTGAGGCCCCAACGGACACTGGTTCCCACATGAATAGTTTACTGGATACATCGGGCTTAAACCTGGGTCGTAACGTCTATGGACTCCTGCTCCCATCGTCATGGCAACCAAAGGATCCGTTACACAATTACTTCTCTGGACCCAAGAACCGCAGTGTGTGGGAATGCAAGTCAGCATTTAGGGAAAATGGATGGGTTAGAGCTCTAACGTTGGACCCTGAACACACACATACACGCACACACACACACACGCAATCTATCATATGTTATGCTACACAAATGTACACAACATTCATAAGCATCAGTAGGCTAACACACAACGCTCGCAACACTCCACCAACTATTTCAACTCACATATATTTGCTAATGAGGGTGTTTCTGTCTACAGGGACAATCAGTGTGTATCCGGGTGTGTGTATGCGTGTGTGTGGCTAATGAACAGCTGCATTCATTGGAATTAGCATATTAATTAAGACAAGTGATTACATGCAATTAACTGAAATAGCAATAATAGCACCAGTATACAATATACTGACAGCATACCTACACACCCCGGGTCTCTCTTCTGCTTCCAATGTGCATGGGCCGTGACTTTCACATGTCGCTTTCACGTTTGTCCTCGTGTGTGTGTTTGTGCACGTTTGTGTACACATTTGTCATTAAAGGGCTGAAGGTTCCCCAGAAACTCATTATAAATAAAAATAAACCAGAAAAGTGCCAGGTTTATTGTGTGTGTGTGTGTGTGTGTGTGTGTTCGTGCGTGCGTGCGTGTGTGCGTGTATGTGTGTGTGTGTGGGTGCGTGCGTGCGTGCGTGCGTATGTGTGTGTGTGTATGTGTGTGCGTTCGTGCGTGCGTGCGTGCGTGTGGCTCCAGGTGGAAAACTGCCCCACGAGTGTGACAGCGATCCACTGACTGAATTCATGTTTGTTAATGTCATGAGTTTCATACAAAAGAAGATAAAACAGGCTCACACATGCTGCATCTATAAATCAACAATGGCCTGAAGATGACAGGTGACAAATCATGGGAAAGAGACACATGGGAAAAACACAGAGAGAGAGGGAGATGCTGTTTTTAAATGCATGTTTTTCTAAAGCTCGCTCATATATTTCTGAGAAAAATCTGTTTACTGCAGTGAGGTCCTGAATAACAACACATCTGTTCGGCTGCACAGATGGAAGAACCCATGTTAAATTGATGGTTTAACCCGATATGGAATTTCTTTATTTCTCGCATCAGTTCAATTCTTTATTACTTTAGTTCTGTAGAAGATATTTTATAGAATGTTGTTACATTCTCATTTTGGAGTCACATAACATGTGGATAAAGGGGCAAACTGTTCAATTATGTGTGATTGGACCATGTGCTTGCAATGTGTCGGTCCTGCCTTTGAAACGTAGTGTTTCAGAACTTGTGATGTGACATACAGCCAAGTATGGTGACCCATATTTGGAATTCATGCACTGCATTTAACCCATCCGAAGTGCACACACATATAATAGTGAACACACACACCAACCCTGAAAACACACCAACCGTGAACACGCACACACACAGTATTGAACACACACCAACTATGAACACGCTCACCAATAGTGAACAGACACCAACTGTGAACACACACACCAACTGTTAACATACACACAGCAGTGAACACACATCAACTGTGAACACACACACCAACCGAAGCAATGGGAAGCCATTTATTTTGCGGCGTCCGGGGACAGTGGGGGGTTCGGTGTCTAGCTAAAGGGCACCTAAGTCATGATATTGCCGACCCGAGACTTGAACCTGCAACCCCAGGGGTAGCAGTCAAACTCTCTAAGCACTAGACCTTGACTTCATGTATAATGTACATGTATAATGTTCATCTTTATATAATGTTCATCTTTATTAAGCAGAATGTGTTACCACTGATGGACAAAATCCCGCTTTTGATAAAACTGTGGAATCAGCTGTATTGTGGCAAACTGGGCATAATAGAGGATCATGAAAATGATTTGATGATCATTACGACGATCATTTAAACATCGGGCGGTTACGATTCAGAACCTGCCGCAGCGGATGTGGAGAAGTCCAGATCATTGATCCGAACAGCAGCACTGATTCAGGAAAAGTCCAACTCGAGTGTTTACATGCAGCAGATGTATAGTGCTTACTTGAGCTGAGGCGGAGCGAGCTATTCTTAGGAGTCTTTCATCATGTGAGTAAAGAAAGATACTTGAGGAGCCGAAGAAGCAAGAACCAGAACTATATGCAGTAAAAGCATTGAGAGCGGCTTCTGAGAGAGAGAGAATGGGACATGAAAGAGGGAGGAGAGGACAGGGGATGAGAGAGAGTAAGATGGAGGTGGGGAGTGAAGGGGGGTGGAGGTGATGAAGAGCGTTAAAACCTACGAATGTGTAAAAAATCCTGCGCTAAGATTCAGAGGTGCAAATGACTGCTGAGACAAGCAAAAGAGTGTGAGAAAGAGAGAGAGAGAGAGAGAGAGAGAGAGAGAGAGAGAGAGAGAGAGAGAGAGAGAGAGAGAGAGAGAGGTGGAGGGAAAGAGATGAAAAAAGGATTAGATGAAAGAAACCGTTTGACAAGTTCAGACCTGGAAACATACATTCATGCATTATACATATTTCATACATCCATTTGATCCTATACTAGTTCATTTCATTTCATACATCCATCATTCCATTTCTATTTATTATTTATTTTTTATCCATCATTCGCCATTAATTGATGGATTTTTCCATCCATTTTATATTTGTTCAACTATATCGCTATCTCAAAAATCCCTATTCATTCAACTCACCAATACATGCTTTTTTCATCCAACCACCCAAACAACCAACCAACCAACCAACCAACCAACCAACCAACCATCCAACCAACCAACCAACCAACCAACCAACCAACCAACCAACCAACCAACCATCCAACCAACCAACCAACCAACCAACCAACCAACCACCCAACCACCCGACCGACCGACCGACCGACCGACCACCCAACTAACCAACCAACCACCCAAACAACCAACCACCCACCCACCCAACCAACCAACCACCCAACCAACCACCCGACCGACCGACCGACCACCCAACTAACCAACCACCCAACCAACCAACCAACCAACCAACCAACCAACCAACCAACCAACCAACCAACCAACAATCTTTCCACGGCTCGTTCATGCAGTCTTTCTTTCCAGCATTTCTCTATCCATTTATCCATCCATTCATCCACACACTCTTCTATCCCAGAATCATGCATTCTTTCTTTCTTTCATGCATCCATCCATCCAACCATTCATGAGGGTATCTATACATGCATTCCTCCATTTATGCATTGTTATTTTACAGCATCCTTTGATCCAACTCTAATTTCACTCAACAATCCACTCAACCAACCGACCGACCTATCCATCCATCCATCCATCCATACATCCATCCATACATCCATCCATCCATCCATCCATCCATCCATCCATCCATCCATCCATCGAATTTACTCTTACATCCACTTTTTAGTAAACTCATTTAATCCAACATCTCTCTATGCATGCACTTTACCTGTCCTGCACTACCAACCATGTGTTGGGTATGACCAGAGGTACTGTGTCTAAAGTCTGATAGGATGTTTAGCAGTAAAATGAGAAACAAACTCATCAGGAGCAGAATGATGCATTGAAGGCACGCATAAACAGCTTTGGAGTACTAAGGGGCTTAGGAAGCGTTTCCAGCCGACTGTGACGTTTAGGGAGCGTGTATAGACTGCTCGAGAACACAGGAGAGTTTAGGGATTGTAGTGGGGAAGCTGTGATGTTTAAGTAACGAATTATAATACAGGACTTTTCAAAACAGCGTTTAGGGAGGATGTGTAGTTCACACGAGGTTGAGAGTATAATGTAATAATGCAAATGATCCCTCTAAGCTGTCGGAGAGTTGACACAACAAGAGAAGCATGTGCAAATTCCAGTCTTGTGGATGAACTGAAAATGGTTTGGTGGCAGTCACCTTCACAATCACTGCAGCGCATCATGATAACATCCTCATAACATCTGCCAACATCCACTCTGATAATAAAAACACAGACGCCAATGCCAATGAGTATACATGGCGGCATGCAAGAACTTCACTAAACACGCATAATAAGGTTTACGTTTGCAAAGCTACACATCACACTCTAAAACATAATCTTGGCTACATCTGATGTTTTAACTTTCCTTTAAAAGGAAAATAATGAAATGACCTGCGCATTCACCTCTAAATTCATCTTCGCGGTATCTCCCGACAGTTCTACACCGGCGCACTCCTCCATACTTTAAATAAGCGTGTTTTTCAGAAAGCAGTAATTTCATCTCGCTCTCAGTGCTTGGCATATTTCACTCGGCATCCATAATTCATGCAATCTATATACATAAACAGACAAACAAGTTTCCCAATAACAGCTCGACAAACACAGCGGCCTTGTGTGTGCCAGAAACATGGCGGCATGTAATCATTTCTGTCACACGCACACCCACACGAAGAAAAGCAATGAGGCCGAAGAGCTTTGTCTTGACGTTGGCAGGTGATCGGGTGATGGGGGACTCGATCGGTTTGATTAACATTCAGACGGCTTGTACAACCCTCCTTTAGATCAAATGTTACAACGATAAAACTGATGAGAACAGGAAAGTTAAGAGATGAAAGAATAGAAATGTAGTTATATATCAGACAGACATAGAAAGAGAGACTTAAACAAACTTTGCATAATAAAATTAAGAGAAACAGATAGATAGACAAACAGAAAGTAAGACAGGTAGGTAGAAAGTTTAATGATATTATAGAAATAGAGAAAGACGGATAGACAGCTTATCCCATTGGTACATGAGCATACAGTGTGTTTGTGTAAGAGTCATAAATCTATACATTTAGTAATGATGCATTTAACTGGAATGTTATCCAGAAGGATGTATTATTGATCTTTAACTGCAAAGATTAACAACTTTTTAGCACACACAAAAAAACAGACAAAGTCAGCAACAAACAGATGCGCTTACAGTTTGTCGTAAAATACAGTTTACTGCGTCATGGAAACAGAGCCATCATATCTGACCATGCTACACTTTCTCATCTATCTATCTATCTATCTATCTATCTATCTATCTATCTATCTATCTATCTATCTCTCTCTCTCTCTCCCTCTCTCCCTCTCTCTCTCTCTCTCTCTCTCTCTCTCTCTCTCTCTCTCTCTCTCTCTCTCTCTCTCTGTATCTGTCTCTCTCTCTTTGTCTGACAGATTGACCTTCTCTGACCTTTATAAAGTTTTTAATTAGTATCTGAGCATCTTGCTGACATGCACTGTGGGATATGTGGCTTCAGGAAGGGCCTGTGGCTATAAAATTAACATGTCAATCAAAGGACTTTGCGCCGGCCAATCAGCGGCAGGGATTTACATAGTGCCTGAGCGATGATGTCATAATGCGGTTGACTTTAGAACTCAAACTACCCAGATTCACATACATATTTAAATGCATGAATTTAAATACTGAATGCACTGAATTAATGCATGTGAATTAGCTTTATCTGGACTGCAGAGACTTCCCTTTTTGCTTACGTAAGCAAAACGTTTTTTTTACCACTATCGTGCTTTTAAATATCCTTGGACATAAAACTACAAGTCTCATATAAAGTCCATCATTTATTAAACGTTTTATGTTTTATATTCCTTGGGATGTTGACTCACCCGTGCGAGAGTTGATGCTGAAAAAGTTCTGCGGGTTGCCGCTGGAGATGCGGAATGAAAGACGGGCCTCGGTTTCCGTGGCGTCAGGATCCTGTGCATGGATCTGAATGATGGACTGGTCCTTCGGGGAGTTTTCCGGTATGGTGGCGTGATACATGGGTTCAGATGTAAGGGGGGCGTTATCATTAACATCTTCAACCTGTTTAAACAGACACACACAAAAACGGTATGGAAAGAGATTATTGAAAACAACAGATTTTTTTATTATACATTATATTTTGCCCTTATCCTATATGTAATAAACACATTCGCTTATGTTTACCTGTATGTACACCTGCAGTGCCGCTGACTGCGGAACAACTCCAAGATCTGTGGCATACACCGTCAGCCAATAGGAGTCCTGCGTCTCTCGATCCAACAGATCTGCCGTGTAGATCACACCTGGAAACCAAAATTAAACAAAACACTTTTCAATTTTATTTGCCTTCAATTGTGTCATAAATGCAAATGTGTGTTCGTGTACACGTGAGAACACAGCTGGACCTTGTGGTAATATTCTGATCAATAAGTCATGTACCCGCCGAACACAAAATGACAGATGAACCTCAGGCGAAGAGAAACGAAATTAACCCTGACCCCCCAGACCTCAGCGACAGCCCAACATTAAAACTTCCCACCTAACCGTAAATTGAGGCCTTTGGTGTCTGGAACCAAAATTACTCAACGGCTGTGGTCAGAATAACTAAACAAGAGAAAAACAGTTCATTGTTGAGCACAAATCGTTCACAAACAACAAAACATCGCTCTGCCAGGAATAGTTCTTCAAAACTTAAATCTTTATAAAAGGTCATCT
>JAWHQN010000158.1:897596-902596 GCA_033220385.1 Triplophysa yarkandensis
AGGTTCTGGTTCATTGTGCTCGTGGAGTGAGTCGATCCGCAGCTCTTGTGTTGGCGTATCTGATGATTTATCACACGCTTACTTTATCTGATGCTATAAATGTCGTTTTCTGCACGGCGAAACATTTTACCCAACGCTGGATTTCTTCAGCAGCTCCGTCAGCTGGACAGCAACCTCACCCTACAGAAACACAGACAGACATATACTGCACAACTGTAACAAGCTTGTGAACTTTATGATCAATTAATTTCTATTATATTAAAGTAGTTCCCATTATGTGCATTCCTTCTTATTCATGGTTGGTTTAACCGACGGGCCTGTTGGCTAAATTACATGTTGTGTGTGTGTGTGTGTGTGTGTGTGTGTGTGTGTGTGTGTGTGTGTGTGTGTGTGTGTCTCTCTCTCTCTCTCTCTCTCTCTCTCTCTCTCTCTCTCTGGTCTCTCTCTCTCTCTCTCAGGTCTCTCTCCTCTCTGGTCTCTCTCTCTCTCTCTCTCTCTGGTCTCTCTCTCTGGTCTCTCTCTCTCAGGTCTCTCTCTCTCTCTCTCTCTCTCTGGTCTCTCTCTCTCTCTCTGGTCTCTCTCTCTCTCTCTCTGGTCTCTCTCTCTCAGGTCTCTCTCTCTCTCTCTCTCTCTGGTCTCTCTCTGGTCTCTCTCTGGTCTCTCTCTCTCTCTCTCTCTCTCTCTCTCTCTGGTCTCTCTCTCTGGTCTCTCTCTCTCTCTCTGGTCTCTCTCTCTCTCTCTGGTCCTCTCTCTCTCTCTCTGGTCTCTCTCTCTGGTCTCTCTCTCTCTCTCTGGTCTCTCTCTCTGGTCTCTCTCTCTCTGGTCTCTCTCTCTGGTCTCTCTCTCTGGTCTCTCTCTCTGGTCTCTCTGGTCTCTCTGGTCTCTCTCTCTGGTCTCTCTGGTCTCTCTCTGGTCTCTCTGGTCTCTCTCTCTGGTCTCTCTCTCTGGTCTCTCTCTCTGGTCTCTCTCTCTCTCTCTCTGGTCTCTCTCTCTCTCTCTGGTCTCCTCTCTCTGGTCTCTCTCTCTCTGGTCTCTCTCTCTGTCTCTCTCTCTGGTCTCTCTCTCTGGTCTCTCTGGTCTCTCTGGTCTCTCTCTCTGGTCTCTCTGTCTCTCTCTGGTCTCTCTTGTCTCTCCTCTCTGGTCTCTCTCTCTGGTCTCTCTCTCTGGTCTCTCTCTCTGGTCTCTCTCTCTCTCTGGTCTCTCTGGTCTCTCTCTCTCTGGTCTCTCTGGTCTCTCTCTCTCTCTCTGGTCTCTCTCTGGTCTCTCTCTCTCTGGTCTCTCTCTCTCTGGTCTCTCTCTCTCTCTCTCTCTCTGGTCTCTCTCTCTCTCTCTCTGGTCTCTCTGGTCTCTCTCTCTCTGGTCTCTCTCTCTCTGGTCTCTCTGGTCTCTGGTCTCTCTCTCTCTCTCTGGTCTCTCTCTCTCTCTCTGGTCTCTCTGGTCTCTCTCTCTGGTCTCTCTCTCTCTCTGGTCTCTCTCTGGTCTCTCTCTGGTCTCTCTCTGGTCTCTCTCTGTCTCTCTCTGGTCTCTCTCTGGTCTCTCTCTCTCTCTGGTCTCTCTCTGGTCTCTCTCTGGTCCTCTCTCTCTCTCTCTCTTCTGGTCTCTCTCTCTCTCTGGTCTCTGTCTCTCTCTCTCTCTGGTCTCTCTCTCTCTCTGGTCTCTCTCTCTGTCTCTCTCTGGTCTCTCTCTCTGTCTCTCTCTCTGGGCTTTAGACTTGTTACTTATAAATAGCCCAGAATTTAAGACCTTCCTCCACCCTGCAGTCACACCAAAGCAGTCAACATGAACTCATAACAGAGATATTAAAGTCTAACAGATCCGGACAGCATTACTATAACCCCATCCCGCTGTAAAGTTCTCCGTGAGAATTCTCCTGAAGATGTGCTCTCAGGGGAAGACAGATGTTTCCGGAGAGGAATATTTCACTCCAAACATCTACGAGCTTGAGAAACATCTCACCCACGGCAGCGTGGCCTACACACACGTCAATGAAGTCTGGCCCAACGTTTACATTGGAAATGAGTGAGTTCTGATGGATTGAACTTGGATTTGACTGTCACACGGTTTAAGCATGTCATGTTTTAATACAGAGAGACAGCGAGAGACGGCCACAAGCTGAAGAGTCTGGGCATCACACACATTCTGAATGCTGCTGAGGGCGAGTGGAACAGCGTTGATACAGGACCTGAATACTACAAACACATGAATGTAGATTACTACGGCATCACAGCAGAAGATACCATTACATTTAACCTCAGTCAGTACTTCTATACCACAGCAGAATACATCCATCAGACGCTCGCAAACCCTCAGAGTAAGACATTAAAGAAGGGTATTCATGCAATTCAGTATACTGCCATAGTAAATATATCATTTTCTGCATAAGATGTTTTCTCTACTTGTTTTAAAATAGTTTTATTTTATTCTCATTAAATGAATATAGTGGGATGTAGAACAATGACAGTTTATGGTTATATCCCTCAATCTGGTTGATTAAGGTAATTGACCAATCTCAGGGAATAAATTGATAATAAATTGTTTATTGTAAATAAATTCCCCCTGATGGTTGAAATGTGAGTTATGGTGAATGTAATTGAAACTCATGATTTGATTCTAGCCATCGCACATAGTCTTGTTCTATTTCTCCAGATAAGTTGCTCATTCACTGTGTGATGGGTCGCAGTCGGTCAGCTACAATTTTCCTGGCTTATCTGATGATTCACGAGAACATGACGGTGGTAGATGCCATCGAGAACGTCAAACGCCGCAGACGCATCATTCCTAACTGGGGCTTTCTGAAACAACTGAGAGAACTGGACATTTCACTACTGGAACTGAGACAGACGCAGAACACACAACCACAAAAACTGATGACACCTTTAACCTAAAACCCATCTTTACGGTTCACTATTCTCAAGCTATATGCTCCAATCTCCTTCAATCAAACATATTACAATATTTCCTTCATGACCATTATTGCATAATGTCTCAAGTTTAAAATACTGTAAGCCTATATTGTGAAGCATGTATGAGCATATTATTAACAAAAAAATGCTGCAAATTCAATTCATCACTGATGCCCAAACATAAGGCGGACACCTAGAAAAGTAATGTGTACTTGTATAGTAATATGTGTATGTGTTCACAATAACTTGAAGACAAAAGTAAAGAACCTTTGAACGTTTAAAGTCTTTTTATTAAGATAAAGGTCGAAGTCAGTGGAACTGTAACATTCTATAGACGATCAGAGCTTGTGGAGAAATATCCACATGTGTAACACGTTCTGCATATTTAAACATTGTGCGTTTAAGATAAGATTTGGCTTCTCAAAACAATACAGACCCGAAAGACAAAAATCCATTAAATAATCTTGTTAAGTTAATTTAATATCTATTACTTCTGAGAAATATAAATGCACTTTCAAAGGACAAGATGGATGATGAAATGTAGCTTAAGAAGATGCTGGTTTTATATTTTATGTGGAGTGTTTGCATTAATCCTGATCAATGCCCATATACAAATAAACATCTGTAAACATGTACAGAGAAGAGCTGCAGTTGATGTTTCTGAAATATCTCAGATGGAAAATGGAGGATATAAGGATGAAACAGAGTTAGTGGAAATCAGGTTTTTCTGGAAAGGTGCAACCCGCTCGCCGGATAATGACGTGAGCAGCGTAATGTCCAGCCCGGATACAATCCTCCAAAGACTTCTCCTGAACCAACTCAGACAGGAATCCTTTGGGTCATGGAAGAAAATATATCAGCTCAATCTAAGACTTAAACAGATTCATAAAACACTCAAATGATAAAGTTATTTTACCTCCAACGAATGCATCACCGGCACCATTAGTGTCAACAATATCATTCTGATCGATGTCTAAAACTGGAAACATTTTCGCTCGATCACCTGAAACAGGAAATGTTAAACTTCTAATTGTCTTGTTTGTGGAAGGCATTTTCAGTTTGTTGACAGAGGCACATATAAAACAGCTCTTTACACATAACATTGAAAAATCTCATTCAAAATTCTCTTGCAGGACCAACAGTAAATCACAATCTTCTGAGGAAACGCCTACACTAAAGGAACAGAGTTTGGTAATCCTTACAGTATAAGACTCTTACCAACAGTAGCAACAGTGTCGTCTTTGCCCTGAGTAAAAACCACAATCCTCTGTCTGTTCTTATTAACTTTGGGGAGATTCTGAACCTTCTGAGCGATCTCTGCGATATCTTCTGTCTGCAGATGAGACCGGGGAACAGAGTTGGGAAATGTATTGAGGATATTTCTTTCTGGTTGAACTCATGTTGTTCACTCACCTCGAAGCCTTGTTCCTTTGCAAACGTAGCAGCCTCCTGTAAAACATCACACACGTCATCTTATAGACATTAACAAACCATCTAACATCAAACTGACCTCACGTCACACTCACCGTTTCATTTCCAAAGATGATGTCCACATATGGCATGACCTTCATCAGAGGTTCTTTAAAGAACTGACTGATGAAGGGCGCAGACAGATTCAGACCAAAGATCTTGTTGTTATCAGATGCGTGTTTGGCCACTTTAAGAATCGATTCTGGAGACACGGTCAGAAAGAAACCCTGCAGAACATACATCAGCATGATATAGACTTTGGATTTTAAGAGCAAATGAATAGTTGTGTCAGATATAAGTGACTGCGGTGACTGATATTTGCTGACAGCCTTTAAAATAATATTTTACTCTAAATAAGTTTATAATGTGGAAGTTATTTATGCATTTCAATTTCCTGTTCATTAATTTTTAGTCCATCTTTTTATAATTAGTTTACTTCTTGTTCTAAAATGTTATATCTAGTTTATAAGCTGCTGATTTCCAACACAATTTTGGACTATAATTGATTTTACTCGTTCACTTTCATTTCATGATGTAAAAGCTCAACTACTCAGTTGAAGACTCTTATTTGAACAAAGTCAAGGGAATCAAATCCATCGTTCCAGTCGTGTTAAGATCTCATTTTGT
>JAWHQN010000158.1:912596-922292 GCA_033220385.1 Triplophysa yarkandensis
AATAAAGTCCTGTGCACGAGTAATTAAGATCATCAAAGTATAAATTAATGCATAATTAATATCATATATTAGTAAGATTATCTGTCAGCACAAACATCAGTGTTTACATTAATGTCTGCAGTACTGTCACATACATGACGTCATCACTCACAACACTGATCTCAGACCAGTTTCACTGCTGCACTTCACAATACTGTCAGACACTAACACATAATTATTAATAAGGGAAATCATTTACATGAAGCAGCCAAAGATTTATTTTCCTATAAGATATTTTGAGAAATGACTTGTGGTTCTTGACATTTTTCAAAATATCTTCTTTTGTGTTTTGCATAAGAAATGTATGCATTTTCAGAATAACATGAGAGTAGATGATTATGGTGTTAACTGTAGTTTTAAGGATATCTTTCCAGGCTCCACATCGACAGTTTGAGGATTAATTAATTAATTAATTAATTACAATTTCTTCATCCAAACTGAGCCATTTATAACGCTGTCGTCATGCATCTTACATTCAAGTTAAAAATAAAACTCTCAAAAATATTAACTCAACCTCGGTCATTTCAATCCTGTGTGACTTTTCTCCAAACACAATAGAAGATAGTTTGAAGAATGTTGGTAGCTTGCACCCATTCTCATGCAGAAGTTGTGTGTCCATAATATAGAAGTGAATGATTGCCACTGCTGTTTGGTTACAACATTCTTCAAAATATCCTCTCCATTATGTGTAGAAGAAATAATGTTATAATTGATGGTTGACTTCACTGTGAATGAGTTTAGTTGACTGACAGGTCTGTGTGTATGAATGTGAATGTTTAGATCAATAAAGACACAAATTAAATTCTGCTGATAATTAGATCTTTTATTACGACAAGGCACATTAGGTTTTACAGGCTGTCATTATTTACATTAAAACCACCTTAACATTATAAGAGGCAAAGATCCTCTGTTCACTCATATAAATATACTTGAGTGTGTATCCTGACTTTAGTAGTGTTTTTAGCACAGTGATATCTGGGACGGCAGTGCATGTGTGTGTTCTGAGTATATCATGAATATATGGGAAGCACCAGGTCATTCAATGTAATGTACTTCTTATCATTTCCCTGAAGAAATAAAACTTTGGTTGATTTATGAAGAAGCCCTTGTGTCAGGGGTTAATAATCTAAGTGAGTGCTTGTATGGAAATGCATAATGTAAAGATGAACCTTTGTGGAAAGGATTTATACATTCAAGAAGTGTAACAGAGGCGAGAAAATACACAAAACTGAGATAAAGACATTTAGTGGCACGTAAAAGTAATGAATGGGTTCAAACGCAACCACAGACTATTCCTGTAAAAAACATTTGTCTAGACCAGAAAAATAGCGACCTTGGATTTAATTCTTCAAAAATATCTAACCGGGAGGAAAACAAAACCATTCTTCACAAATTAAAAAAGCATTTGGAAAACAATCCCTTCTTTTACATCCATGAGCATTCCAGAACAATCATTTTGAAGTGGAATACTTTGGAGATGACGGATACATCTGCAATGACATTTACGACCTGGACTGAGTTGTTTTTCCCAGTGCACACTGGGATTTCAGGACCCGTTTGGCTTTCTCACTGGTACCAGGGTGTCTTGCGCACCCAGTGAAGAGTAAATCCAGCATCTGTGCGGATCTTTATAGAAGCGGCTTCTGCCTCTCTCACCGTTTCTTTCACAGACTGCATCAGGTTCTGAGCGTTATGAACTAACATCTCTGTCGCCTGCACAAGAGAAACAACACATTTGATCCGGATTCTGAGTTCAGAGGACAGCTTTCACACCAGAGCGAGATCTCACCTGTTCTGATTCCTCCTCGCTGATGTTAGTCCGTCCCAACATAGTAGCCTTCACCGTGGACAGAATCTTCAGCTGGGTGCTGATGGTTGGGATTCTCTCACACACCTGAAAGAGAAGTTTCAACTTTAGACCTGAAATCCCTGACGGTTCTGCTTTGGTTTTTTGTTTTTATCGTACCTGCAGCAGGTTGGTTCTGATACGTTTGTCCGTGCACTGCTTGGCGACCTCTTTGGCGAGCCGCGTGACCTCATCGGAGGCTTTGGCGATGTCTTTGGCGCATTGAATGAGCGCCCTCTTGTTGCCACTGCCGCCCCGGACCAGTCGAGACATCTCAGCCATCAGTAGAGCCATACGCTTGGCGGCACCAATGATGTCATTGCCCTGTAAAAAAATAAACTCAGGTGTGAGTAAAACATGATGTAACACACGCTCAAGACAGTGAGGACTCAGTAACAACCTTGCTGGACCACTTGCGGGCTTCATCGTGCAGCTGTCGAGCAGCCACCATCATGGGCTCGCTGACCATCTCTCCGGCCTGCTGCTCTGGAAACTCCTCATCCTTCTCCTCAGGCGGTGGAGGTCTCGGTGGTGGAACTTCACCCTCTGGCAGGGGCGGTTTGGGAGGAGCGGCGTGGTCCTGGATCTGAACGAGAAATGGCATTTAATTTCTCACAGGGCTTGTACAATCCACAGAGAGAACATTCCTGACCTGCAGGCTCTCCAGATCTGGAGGTGGAGGAGGAAAGTCCGGTTCCTGCGGCTGGAACGCCTCCCTTACTTTAGCCACCGCACCCAGAATCTTATAACCAGAATCCAGGAAACCTCTCTGAAGGCCTGCGGTGAGAAAATGTAACACATTATAGGTTCTGATGATCTCAAATAACGTCATTTTTCTTCGATGGTGTCTCACCTTGGTCCTTTATGTTTGCGGCAACGGCTTTGGCGTTCATGACCATGGGCGATATGGTCCTGCTGAGCTCGTCCGAAGCTGCTTTGATGGTTTCTCTGAACTTTGGATCCTCAGAGTTTTCAACCTCTCGCTTGGCCACCAGCAGGATGCGATTGGCTCGCCGTGCGATGCTCGTTGCCCCGGCGACTAGCATCTGAGGCTGGTGATTAGCCATAGCTACCTGACACTTGTCCAGATCTTTCTTAATGGCTTCTTCAGATGCATCCAACAGAGACCTGGTGTCAATCGCTTCATCCACCAGACCTGAGAAAGACAGAGAAACGTGTACATTGTTTTAGAAAAATAAGTGTAGTATGAAAATATAAAGTAGTATAAAATAGTTTAGAGTACTGTGTTATTAACTATAGTGATTTATAGTAAAATCAAAGTTTATTGTTTATTTAAACAATTTATTTACTTCAAATATTGTTGTTTATGTTCCCCAATTGTAGTCATTAAATTAATATACTGAAAAATACTACCATTTACAACAGTACCAATGTTACAGTGAACATTACAGTATACTATAGAAATGATTCCAATTAATTAAGAGTAGTATTAATTCACAAAGACAAGTTTTTACTATGATATACTACAGTATGCTATTATTCTAGACATGTTTTGAGGAAATTCTTTTCAAATGAAAGTGTAGAAAAGTGATGTTTGAGTTTGTTACCCGTCATTTTCTCGACATTATCAATCCATTGGTTCTTCATGGTCTCAAAGTGTTCAAAAGCCGCCTGGTTTCCATGGTTCTTCAGGAGGATACGAGCTGCAGAGATCACCTGAAGAACACATCGATAACAAGACACACATTCAGAAATGAGACTTAAACGGATGTGACGAATATGAATAGTCTCTCTCTCACCTGTGGTGTGAGTTCTCTGGCAGATTTCACCGCTGCTTGAATGCCCTCCACCGTGCTCTTGTTGGCAGTACCAACTGCTGCCGCCTTCTCTGCCGTCGCCCCGAGACGACTCGCGTGATTCTCAAAGTTTGCTGCCCGTTCCTCAAACATCTGCCATCAGATTGAACATCATAAATGAATTCAAAATCATGCCACAACAAAAAAGATGTTTATGTTCTATTTTTCTAAATGTTTTAATAAAAAAAAACAAAGTCCTGTCAATGTTTATTGGACATTCTGAACACTTTCTTCTGATGTATGAAAAACGTATGCGTTTGAGGTTCAAATTCAGCATCTTAGTAAAAGCAATTGTATACCCATGATTATTAAAGAATATTTAAAATTAGATTATATTATTTATTATATTAAAATGTTATAATAACAACTTTAAGGGTAATTTTAAATAAACAATGATGTGTGTGTGTGTGTGTGTGTGTGTGTGTGTGTGTGTGTGTGTGTGTACCTCATCCCTATTGGGTGCGTCTGGTGGGGCAGTCGCTGCCACAGCCAGTAGTTTGACAGGTGTGGTGGTGTCACTGAAGATGTCAGACACTTCTTGTGTCATGGCTTCCTGCATCTTACCCTTCAGCTCCTGTTACAAACAAATAAAACATTTAACTTTATTCTCTACACAAAACATCTGTAGTGATATTAAGTCCACAGCAGGGGGCTCTCAACTCTCTGTCTATCAAAACTAAGCTTGTGTATTTGAAACTTGCAGGTATAATTTTGTTTGCAAAAACAGTAACTCAAAGTCATTTTCTGTGCATATCACTTCACCTTTAATACACTAAAAGGACATCTACAATGACAGTCATTAATCACAGCCATTCATGATATGTAATATGGGAAGAGCCAAATGATGCTGATTTGATGTACAGTTTGTACATTATGATGTAAGTCTCTCTCACTTTTAGAGTGTCCTGTAGTTGTTGGGCGATGGCCCGGGCCTGAGGACTGTCTCCTTCTCCACGGGCCGCCAGCTCAGCTAACTGAGCCATCAGGTGTTCCACCTCCTCACATTTACCCTGCATGTCCTGCCTCTGAGATGCTGGTAACGCGTTGGCCAGACGACGACCCTCTGCGACCAGACCGCGAATGGCAGCCTGACCTACAATAACAACAGGAAATACTCACTGTGATGAAAGGGATATGAAATGAAAAATGTATGGCAGGATATAAAAGTGTTTTCATTGAAAATGGACCGGATGGATATCTTTTCTGTACCGACTCCGCTGTCGTCCATGCTTGGGTTGTCGATCCATCTCTGAGCTTGCTCGATTTTGCCCTCCAGGTGAACGGCTGCTTTGGCCGGTCGAGTGTTAGCCACGGCTTTACTGGTCTTAGATTGAAGATTTTGGAGAGCTGTGGCGATCTGCTTTGCCAAAGCACGAGCTTCAGGGGTATCACCCTTACCTCTGTACACACAAACATCCAAAAACAGGCACACACTTAGAAGAGAATATGACTCATAGTATGTATGAGGTGACTTTTGAGTCCGCAAAAGAGGCTTCAAAGCTTTAAATTGTTAATTCAAGTGTACTTTTGAAATTATATTCTTAAAGATTAAATATAATATTTACAAAATATCTACAAATTGCGTTATTTTTTTCCTTTTTATTTTCATGAATGTGTGTCTCTGTTTACATAAGATATATTAAAAATCGCAATGATACCGTTTTTTAGAATGACATAAATTATATTAAACTCTGAAGTGTTATCAACGTTTTCTTTTTCTCATCTGACTCACACATTCTGACATAATGAGCAAAAGCTTTGAACAAATGTTGCTTAACAACCATCAGATGATCAACAGAAAAACAATAGGAAACTGGAATTCCTCACGCAGGCTGGAATGGAACTAAACACTCATATTCCAGAGATTCTAGCCAGGAATCCCCACAAAGCCTGAAGTGAAAATCAAGATGTTGAGATGTACTTACGCCTTCTTCAGCTCAGAGAGTTTGGCGGTCAGAGCAGCGATCTCGCCCATGCTGCGCAGGATGTCCTCTCTCTCTTTAGGATCTTCACACAGATCGGCGATCTTCCTCGATTCTCCAAGAAGAGCTTTGATGTTCTCCTCACCCTCAGGACCACCGTTAGGATCCGCAAGCCAGCTCTGCACATTGACAGCACAAAGGGCACTTCAAATAAACCATAAAGAGCTCCAGCGCTGGTTCTGTGAGGAGTGTTTTCAGCTCTACCTGAGCAGCATCAATCCTCTTGGCAATGACTTGTTTGGAGCCGGTCATGGCCTCCAGTTTACGTGCTGCGTTTTCAACCTTCCCCGTCAGAACATCCAAACCTTGAGATACCTGCTGAGCTTTCTGCATAGCCACTGGAGTCGCTCCCTGACCCCTGCATCACACACACACACATGCACAGACACACGGACGCACACGCACGCAAGCAGAATACAGTCAAAGTTTTCATCAGCATTCAAGACAGTAAACTCCTCACTATATACACTAAATTTGGATTTTGATTCACAGAAACGAAGTGTTGCACAACAGTTTTGTGCATTTCTCTTGAAGAAATTTGGTGTCAGGCCAATGAAAAACAAACATAAAATCTAATAGACTTCAAATCTCAAAGACTAAACATCTTGACAATCACATAGAATAACCACATTGATAGCACACTATCTACATAGAACACTATGAGTACCCTGAGCACCACGTCTTAAAACAGGGTGACAGGTCCTGCATGGGCGGGCAACACTCACATATTCTCAGCAAAATGTAAATCTGGTTTAAAAATGGGCAGACAGGACAGAATCTGATCTATTTGAGGACTCATGTTTCGTCTGATATATCCTCTCCTCCCTCCTGTGATCGATCTGGCTGAAAGCTTTTGATGTCCATACTAGGGCCGCTCAACTAATCGAAAAACTAATCGGAATACAATTATGGGTTAAAGAATTACACAATTGGCAAAGGCCTCAATTACATCAGTCCATTTGTGGTGATATCTGTGCGTTCGACAGTATGTTAAGTCACTAAATTCAGTTCTTTATTTGTATTCTTTATTAGGTTGACATGTTCTTAAGTCATTCACAGAAAAAGGTGAGATTTAAACCCATACCTGCCACGGAGATCTGACACTTGCTCGGTCAGCTGTCCCAGAGTTTTGGCAGTGCCCACAATATCTCTCCTCTCTTTGCCAGCACAGAGTTCACCAACTTTACCCGCTTCATCCAGAATCTGACGGATGGCCTGCTCACCTGGATCACCTGAAACAACAACACACAACATCCATCAGCAAGCATCATTGTGTTTATGAGAACAGGAGAGAGTTCAAAGGTTAAAGGTTCGGTATCATCGTACTATAACTATGTAGAGAATGAACTTTACTATATCAGTGCAGATTTTTATATTTGTTGCCAATATGTGTGTAACCGTAAAAAGAGTGTTGTTTGTTTCTCATCAACACATTCTGAGTTTTGTGTGATACCTGGTTGGCCATGAGGATCTCTTAACCAGTTCTTGGCCTGACCCATTTTTGAGTCGATCAGGGCCAGTGCTCTCTTCATCTCTTCAGTGTCCTGTCAATGTAGACAAAAACGGTCAAACACAAAATATTCCATTATTTGTTCAAGTATTTTTATTGTCATTTCTCCCCAACAGGACGAGAGCGTCTGAATTCATATTTGATATCATTCATCTATAAGAGCTTGAGGATCTTTATTGATTATTTATTTAACAATATTGCTTGTGAAATTGTGGTACATAGGTGTGTGTGTGTGTGTGTGTAGTGAATTTGTGAGAGAGGGAGGCTGTGGTATCTCATTTTCTGCTATTTGTTTCCAGTTTTGGTTTCAAGAGTTTCAGCTGCTGTTTCCTAAAGCTGACACAGCTGATACACACACACACACACACACACACACACACACACACACACACACACACACACACACACACACACACACACACACACACACACACACACACACACACACACACACACACACACACACACACACACACACACACTAAAAATAAAGATTAAAATAACCAGTTCCGTGTGATTTAGACACATCACTTCTGCAAATGTTTCACCACAATATTCACACAGGAGCTGTACAACTGAAACTTGAGATATAAACCCACAAACCTCACACTTCCCTTGACTGAAACCTCACATTTTTTCTGTGTATTTCACTTAAAGAAACATGTGTGAGATGCACTACATTTCTTCAGTGAGTGGCATGCTTCTTTTGATGGTACAGAATCAATCAGACAGGAAACAACACAACACACATCCGTGCTGTCCAGAACACACAACAGAAGATTTCTGGTGCTTCTTATTCTCAAGATGGAGTTAACTAGACTGCATTCACACACAGCAATGACACAAGATTATATACACAAACACACGCAAACGCACACACAGCTACAAGAGCGTCAGACAGATTAGTGTTGATCTCAGAACAGTTCAATCATTTCATCTGATGACATCACATGTGAGTCTAAGAGAGAGCATGCGCATGGACTCTTACCTTCTGCAGGAGAGGAAAAGAAACCGAGAGAGGAAGAACGAAAAAGACATGAATGAGAGAAAAAGTGAACGAAAAACACTGGAGAGGGAAAAGATGAAAGAATGAAACCGCCAAACCCACATCTGACTGTTTTATCATCTTTGAAACACACACAGATGCATTCACGCATGTATTAAACCACCAGAAGTGTTTGCACCAACATGGTAACCTTTGACCTCTCACCTTACTGGCCCATGCATCCTCATCCCAGGAAGTGAGCTGCAGCACACGGATGATCTCGTTGATCTCTGCGCTCATCTTATCTACTGTAAAGTTCCTGTTCTTCAGAGCTTCCTCTACACCTTTACCCTGAGACGTCTTGGTCGTCACAAAGATCTTAATGCCTGTAATGAAATCACAATGTTTGATGTTATGAATTTGTTTTATGATGTCGTGTTAGGGAATGACTTTTGTTGGAAAGTATGGATGTCTTTGGTTTATAAATCTTCTTTCTGACTCAATAAAGATCAGACCTGAGATCAGAACGGGCAGCAGCTCTTTTACTGTGTTCATAGAGTTGACCAACATGACTCTGTGCTCCTGATGAGTCAATTCCTGCTGTCGCTCATCGATCATCTTTGCCATCTTGGTCATGCCTGTCAACACAAATAATGTCGGACAAGTAAATATGATTTGAACAAAGAAATATTAAGCATCTGCCAGTACGAAGAAAGAGAGAAAGAGTATACCTGGCCCCAGGTTCTTGGTGTACGTGATCAGATCTTCCATGGATTCAACTACCTCAGCCACGGTCAAATATTCCAGGATCCCTTTACACACACGGATGATTTTACGAACCTGACACACACAAACATAAAGTCGATCAGTATCTATGAACATATATTCAGAACAGAGACATGGAGGTATAAAGATGTGCGAGATTAACCTCAGCTTCATCAAAGGTCAGGAGGAGGTCAGAAGTGCCGGACAGGATCCCACGTGATCCATCGATCAGATAATCTCTGGCTGGAACAGAATATGGATCGGCCTTCAGCATCTGAGCGGCCTGAACCAGTTTAGTGCATGCAGTCTCTACCCTACAGAGAGAGAGAGAGAGAGAGAGAGAGAGAGAGAGAGAGAGAGAGAGAGAGAGAGAGAGAGAGAGAGAGAGAGAGAGAGAGAGAGAGAGAGAGAGAGAGAGAGAGAGAGAGAGAGAGAGAGAGAGAGAGAGAGAGAGAGAGAGAGAGAGAGAGAGAGAGAGAGAGAGAGAGAGAGAGAGAGAGAGAGAGAGAGAGAGAGAGAGAGAGAGAGAGAGAGAGAGAGAGAGAGAGAGAGAGAATTTTAACACAATACTGAATGAGCTCATATCAAAATATCATATTTAATATTAAATATACAAAACATGCAAAAATATATGCAGCAGTTTAACAGCTATAAATAACAATAATGTGATGTCAATCATCCTTATCACAATACTGTAGGGCCAAACAGGCGCACACACAAACACGCATGCACGCAAAACACACACACACACA
>JAWHQN010000158.1:922792-927792 GCA_033220385.1 Triplophysa yarkandensis
AGTAAAGGTAACTTGACCCAATCACAACCAGACACCAAAAACACACACACCAGCTCAAGTGTGTGTAAAATGATCGCATTAACATCAGTAATATCAGACAAACATCAGTCTTACTCAGGAGCAGCTTTACGTTTGCGTCGGGTGGATATCTGAAGTTTTCTCTTCCATAGAGCCATGATGAAGACACACTGACACACGCACAACCGCTGCTAGAGGAGGTGATCGCAAGAATGAGACCTGACAGTCAGGTATGACAACAATCACCATCATACATCTCCACACACACACACACACACACACACACACACACACACACACACACACACACACACACACACACACACACACACACACACACACACTCACACTCACACTCACACTCACACTCACACTCACACACACACTCACACTCACACTCACACTCTCACACACACACACACACACACACACACACACACACACACACACACACACACACACACACACACACACACACACACACACACACACACACACACACACACACACACACACACACACACACACACACACACACACACACACTCACACTCACACTCACACTCACACACACGTCTGTCTGAGGTCTCTGTGGTTAACAACAACACATTTAAAACGGCCCCCAAAAAAGGTCACTGAAAGGGGCAGTTTGAGATTTTTAGGAGGATCTTTTGACAGAAATGCTATATAATGTACATAACTGTGTCTTCAGAGGACTTTAAAGAACTTACATAATAAACCGTTATGTTTGTATCACCTTAGAGTAAGCAATTCTTATCTCTGTCACTACTCTTATATCTATGCAGCGGGCACACAAATGGAATCCGATGTGTTGCACCTTAGATGTTTTGTATAGATTTATGAGAGATTGGTCTTGGCCGCAAGCACACAGCTCCTTAAAATAATCAACAGGCAACAAGATCCGCACATTAACACAGCACACTGCAACAATGTCCATCATTTAAATGCCGCTTAATGAATAATTCAACATGAAATATGTTTTTGCTCAAACATTTTACACTCATGTTTGTGACGGCACTTTTACACAAACGTATATTGTATTACACTATGCATAAGTTTCTGTGTATGTGTAATCCCTGGGCTGGAACACATGACCTTGATCTAACATGTTTGTGTGATGATTAACCCACTGAGGGCATTGTAACACAAATGTTCCACACTGAGCCTGTAGATGGAGCAAATGATGCTTAAAGCAATCCAGTGTCTGAAAATAAGCAAAGGATTGAAGGAATGAAGAGTGAATCAACAGCAAAACTCAACTGGGAAACCATATCACATGATCAGAATCCTGATGAGTCATACAGGACCTGTGTGAGAGCAGCCTGGGATGTATGTAGAATTAAGGGTCTGTTATAGGATTATCCATTGATGATTTATTGTCATTCTATCAATCAGTTCCTTAGAGAGCTTGCATCTTTTCTTATCAAATATAAAGTGATATTGCTTTAATAGATTATTTATATTGTAATAAAAAACATAAAACTATATTTACCTACAAAAGAAATAACATGGTGTTTTTTATACGTTCAAAATCATTCAAAATTAATTAAAGTTAATTAAATTAAGTCACACTAAACTTTTGACTGAGTGTGTGTGTGTGTGTGTGTGTGTGTGTGTGTGTGTGTGTGTGTGTGTGTGTGTGTGTGTGTGTGTGTGTGTGTGTGTGTGTGTGTGTGTGTGTGTGTGTGTGTGTGTGTGTGTGTGTGTGTGTGTGTGTGTGTGTGTGTGTGTGTGTGTATGCTTTGGATAGTCAGAGTAATTGAGGTGAAGCTAAAGCAGATTAAACTCTTAACAAGTCAAAACTAACCCGAACAAGACTTTAATGTAAAACATCCTCTGAGACACCACAACAAACATCTGTGTCCACGCTCAGTTCTTAAAACACAATTAGACACACAGACACACAAAATCACAACCACTAATCCAGACCTAGACAATCTCTTCAATCTCCTGGCAGGTAACTTGTGTTGGGAGCTTTTCACATAGAACATATTTTCTTTTCCAATGTGCAGAATTACCGTTTTTTTTCACATAAACAAGCAGTGTCATGACGTCTCGCACATGAGCATTATATGTTCAGTATGCTGTGAAATAATTCTGCCCATTAATGTGACTTTCACAACAGTGGACCAATCAGAAGACTCAGAAGTTGTGAGCTTGTGTTTACAGCTGGCCAATTCTGTGACAATGTCAGCGTTACCATGAAATATAGATATTTTACCAAAGTTTTTAGAATACTCACAGCACATATGTCTACATTCAGGGATTTAAAAACCCATGTGATTTCTCTCTTAAATTTTATGGCATTCATTTTATTTTTTAGTGCATCATTTTTGTAGTCAAGTAAAGGCTTATTTTAGGATTGTCACATCTATTATTTATTTTCTGTTCTATTTAGAGCTATTAATTGGGCATTTATTGGATATTTTTGATTCTACTTTGTACATTTTAACTCACATAAATCTAAAGAAGTATGTTGTCTCCTAGGTTTTATTATCTTCTTTAAAACTTGTGCCTTTCCTATTGATTTTTCTAATGTTTAAAGAATGGTTTCGTTTATGTCACGTCCATGAAGTTGGAATTTACCAGCTGTAAGTTTAGTTTTTTCTTTTTTTGTTATTATAAATATATTGTTCGGGGCCATTCCTGAACATGTGTGTTTGTTTTGACTTTACACACCCTGTCTTGTTTTATACACATATATAGCACACACACATCACATGACGTGGCCGTTTCTGTATGTGTATATGGGGCGTGACATTACGCAGATTATATTTAGCACATCAGAGGGGAATATTGAGACTTCCCACTGTTCCTTTTAGAGAAACTTCATTACAGTCACTGTGTGATTAAAGACGAACAACATAGAGACAGGTATATATTTTTCATTCATAAACAAACACACTGTGTGTAAGATCCTCCACAGGGTCTCACGGGTATAACTGTGTCCTGACATCTACTGATGGAGAGAGTTTACAGACATCAATGAGAAACACCAGCAACACACAATGACATGATTCAAGTGTTCTCTGAATGACACAACACTTTACCAGAAAGAAAGAGAGGGAGAAAACCAATCCACACCTCTTCCCCTTGAGAACACACACACACACACACACGCACGCGCACGCACACACACACCCCTGAGAACACATACTGATGTATAGACACACAGAGATATAGAGGAAGACAGACAAACAGACACAGAAAGCCAGGACGGTACTTCGGACTGGATTGTGTCTTATTTATTTATTTCTTTACTTTTTGTTAACTATGTTATACGTCAAGTGTCTTTAAAATTTACATTGTGTGTGTATTGTCAGCATTTGTTACAAAGATATATTCCTCATGTGTGTAAGCACACCTGACAATTAAACTCGATTTTGATTCTGATTATCATTGGCTGAAGTTGTTCTTGCTTTGACAGTTAAAAATCAAAGAGCGGTACATATACATACATGCAAACATCCTCACATGCACGCGTACAAACACACACACAACACAGGAAGGGGAAATCATGGTCCAGTGGTTAGATAGTTTAACTCCTAACCCTAGGGTTATGGGTTCAAGTCTCAGGGCTGGCAATAATGTGTGCTTGTGTTCACTAGAGTGTGTGTGTGTGTGTGTGTGTGTGTGTGTGTGTGTGTGTGTGTGTGTGTGTGTGTGTGTGTGTGCACGTGTGTGCGTGTTTGTGAGTGAGTGAGTGTGTGCGTTTACATGCGCGTGCGTTCACTAGTGTGTTTGTTTCCACTGCTGTGTGTGTTCAAGATAGGTGTGTGTGTGTGTGTGTGTGTGTGTGTGTGTGTGTGTGTGTGTGTGTGTGTGTGTGTGTGTGTGTGTGTGTGTGTGTGTGTGTGTGTGTGTGTGTGTGTGTGTGTGTGTGTGCACTTTGGAATGGGTTAAATGCAGAGCATGAATTCTGAGTATGGGTCAACATACTTGGCTGTATGTCACTTCACTTCAGGAAACACATGCTGGTGGGAATCAGCAAACCCAGCATGAAACATATGTTCATACAAACAAACGTGTGGTGACCACATGACTATCTTTGCGAGGACATACATATAGGCGGTGTTATCTCAAGTCTGTTCCCTTAAAATTTACCTAAACTTTATAATAATCTTAGCCCTTAAACCAATTCTTGACCCAGCGCTTTAAGAAAGTGAAGATCGGCAAAAATGTAGGCAGTTGTCATATTGAATCAGGACTCACACTTTAATTTAGCTGAATGATTAGAACTGAACTGAAGAACTAATGCAGTGATTTCAAAACCCTCACGAGCACACACACACACACACACACACACACACACACACACACAAACACAGAGAGACAGATATGCACGCACGCACACACACACACAAACACAGACAGACATGCACGCACACACACACACAACAAGCACACGTGCACACACAAACACACATGCGCACACTTATGCACACACAAACAAACAGACACGCACGCATGCACACACACACACACACACACAGACACACACACACAAACACAGACAGACATGCACGCACGCACGCACACACACACACACAACAAGCACACGTGCACACACAAACACACATGTAAGCACTTATGCACACACAAACAAACAGACACGCACGCATGCACACACACACACACACACACACACACACACACACACACACACACACACACACACACACACACACACACACACACACACACACAGACGCACACACACACACAGACGCACGCACGCACACACACAAACACACACAAGTAAACAAACAAACACACACACACACACACACACACACATTTCTTTGACACAGGTATGCTGATGGTTTGTAGGAAAAGTAGAACAGAGGCGGTAAAATCCTCCGGGAAACAAGTGAGTGGAGGAGCAAAAAAATCAAATTACCAGAGAAACACACTTAACAAACTGGGTCACATCTCACTTACATCTACACACTGAAACAAGT
>JAWHQN010000158.1:932792-950292 GCA_033220385.1 Triplophysa yarkandensis
AGTATTTTGCTATTCAACACAAATAAAGAAATCAGCGTACAATAATTTAATTGTTAAAGATGTGTTTTAAATATGGTGAAGTGTTTAGAGGGAGTTATAAATTAAAACTATTAATTTAAATATTTAATAGGGGAAACACATGACCATGCTTTTCCGTAAACAATCGTTTTTTGACTCCAGGGCTATCAAATTAAGAGCTGGTTCTATTAACTGTAAACCTTGATAGCACCATTTCCAGCTCTCTATGTTAGTCTAGAACTCTTCATTGAGTCTGGTGTGTTTGTTAGGCAGATCTCAGGCGTGAAAAGCTTAAGAATTACAGCTCATATACCACAGTGTTTATTTACATGATACATCTGACTGAGGCAAGCCAACCAGATGGCAGATTTGACCCGAATCTCACAGAGCAGTGAGAGACAAACCTCACACATCTAAACTATCAGACTGAAAGTGAAATAAACTCGTGCCTGAAATAACTCGCGTCATGCTCTTCTGGTCTGAGAAGAATTCAAACCCCATCTGATCTAACAACATCAATAGAACAATTAAACATATTAAACACCGCCACACCTTCTTATACTAGAATATTACAGACAATAACTTCCACAAAAACCAACAATACCTCAGCGCAGGTAATACTTTACAGGAAGATGAGTACTAGATTTCATCTGTACTACATCTGTGACTGATGTTTGTGACCAATAGAATTTCAGTTAGCTCTTAGTAGGGTTGTGTCTATACTATATACGTATGTACCAATCTCAGTTTCAGTAATTTAGCTCACTATTTAGAAAACACTGTAAAGAGTTTTCATGAGACGTTATAGGAGTTGCTACAGCACACAAACACAGTGAGACATCCCAGAATATCCTCATATTGATCAGTCAGCGCTGGCACAAGATTGAGCTGCAATAATCAAGAACGCTTTCTCTCAAGAGCTGTCCGTCAATCTGACATAAACGATAAGATTTAAGAGAACATACTCAAGGATGTTACCATAACAATATTGCCAGACTATATTTCTATTTGTTTTACCTCTCGAAACACTTGTCCCACTGAGACATTCTTCATCATCAAATCCATTCCTCATGGACAAACTCAACATCAAATTACAAAAGTCAAAGAGCTTGACTTGTTGTCATAGTAACAGCACGTTACTATCAATCAGAAACAGGACGACGAACTTTACGAACATTAAAACAATCAAGTGTGATAGATGATGCACTAAGAACACTACATTGACAGTTTACGGATAACCAGTTCTATTATCAATAACACCTCGAGGTTTAGGAACTGATCCAATTGACTCGCTGCAGACACACGGAGAGAATCAATCAAACACAATTCAGACCCGCTTCATTTCCCCCCGACAAATAAAAAGCATATAGATAAACACAAACCTATAAAGAATTGTTGGCCCAATTATAAATCTATATTGATTTCCCTGTTTTAAACAATACAAAGTATTGAATACATGTTATTTAAAATATAAATAAATAAAAATAATTGTTTAAGATCTCTGGTATAGACAAGGAAACAATCGGCCTGGTCTCAGAAATTAGTTACTGATCTCCAGACTCTCCTGCAATCATCACCTCCCTTTATTCCATATTAATGACAGACAACATCACTTCCTGTTACCATAGTAACCGAGAACCACACTTCCAGAGCGCCTGTTCCATTCTCATTTACAACCTGAAAACTACTACAGAGGTGCAAACACAGACAATGTCATAAAGACTTTAGTAAAGAGACATATAAATGTGTTATAAGTTAAGAAACAACCATTACAACAAAAAACATTCTCAAAGAAACATTTCTAAGAGACAAAATATTGATATGAACAGACATGGCATCAATGTATGTATGGATGGATGGATGGATGGATGGATGGATGGATGGATGGATGGATGGACAGAAAGAAATACAGACAGATAGGCAGGCAGACAGATAGGCAGACAGACATATAGGCAGACAGACATAGAGACAGATAGGCAGACAGACATATAGGCAGACAGACATAGAGACAGATAGGCAGACAGATAGACAGACAAGCAGGCAAACAGATAGGCAGACAGACAGATAGGCAGGCAGATAGACAGACAAGCAGGCAGACAGATAGGCAGACAGACAGATAGGCAGGCAGACAGAAAGACAGATAGGCAGACAGATAGACAGACAAGCAGGCAGACAGATAGGCAGACAGACAGATAGGCAGGCAGACAGAAGGACAGATAGGCAGACAGACAGACAGACAGACAGGTAGATAGACAGACAGACAGTTAGGTAGACAGACAGACAGTTAGGTAGACAGACAGACAGACATATAGGCTGATGGACAGATAGGTAGGTAGACAGACAGATAATCAGACAGACAGACAGATAGGTAGACAGACAGACAGACAGACAGTTAGGTAGACAGACAGACACACATCAGTGTGTGTGTGTAGTGTTGTCAGTGTGAGAACAGAGACACACATCAGTGTGTGTGTGTGTGTGTGTGTGTGTGTGTGTGTGTGTGTAGTGTTGTCAGTGTGAGCACAGAGACACACATCAGTGTGTGTGTGTGTGTGTGTGTGTGTAGTGTTGTCAGTGTGAGCACAGAGACACACATCAGTGTGTGTGTGTGTGTGTGTGTGTGTGGGTGTGTGTAGTGTTGTCAGTGTGAGCACAGAGACACACATCAGTGTGTGTGTGTGTGTGTGTGTGTGTAGTGTTGTCAGTGTGAGCACAGAGACACACATCAGTGTGTGTGTGTGTGTGTGTAGTGTTGTCAGTGTGAGCACAGAGACACACATCAGTGTGTGTGTGTGTGTGTGTGTGTGTGTAGTGTTGTCAGTGTGAGCACAGAGACACACATCAGTGTGTGTGTGTGTGTGTGTGTGTGTGTGTGTGTGTGTGTGTGTGTGTGTGTGTGTGTGTAGTGTTGTCAGTGTGAGAACAGAGACACACATCAGTGTGTGTGTGTGTGTGTGTGTGTGTGTGTGTGTGTGTGTGTGTGTGTGTGTGTGTGTGTGTGTGTGTGTGTGTGTGTGTGTAGTGTTGTCAGTGTGAGCACAGAGACATACATCAGTGTGTGTGTGTGTGTGTGTGTGTGTGTGTGTGTGTGTGTGTGTGTGCGTGTGTAGTGTTGTCAGTGTGAGCACAGAGACACACATCAGTGTGTGTGTGTGTGTGTGTGTGTGTGTGTGTGTGTGTGTGTGTGTGTGTGTGTAGTGTTGTCAGTGTGAGCACAGAGACACACATCAGTGTGTGTGTGTGTGTGTGTGTGTGTGTGTGTGTGTGTGTGTGTGTGTGTGTGTGTGTGTGTGTGTGTGTAGTGTTGTCAGTGTGAGCACAGAGACACACATCAGTGTGTGTGTGTGTGTGTGTGTAGTGTTGTCAGTGTGAGCACAGAGACACACATCAGTGTGTGTGTGTGTGTGTGTGTAGTGTTGTCAGTGTGAGCACAGAGACACACATCAGTGTGTGTGTGTGTGTGTGTGTGTGTGTGTGTGTGTGTGTGTGTGTGTGTGTAGTGTTGTCAGTGTGAGCACAGAGACACACATCAGTGTGTGTGTGTGTGTGTGTGTGTGTGTGTGTGTGTGTGTGTGTGTGTGTGTGTGTGTGTGTGTGTGTGTGTGGTCAGTGTGAGAACAGAGACACACATCAGTGTGTGTGTGTGTGTGTGTGTGTATGTGTGTGTAGTGTTGTCAGTGTGATCACAGAGACACACATCAGTGTGTGTGTGTGTGTGTGTGTGTGTGTGTGTGTGTGTGTGTGTGTGTGTGTAGTGTTGTCAGTGTGAGAACAGAGACACACATCAGTGTGTGTGTGTGTGTGTATGTGTGTGTAGTGTTGTCAGTGTGAGCACAGAGACACACATCAGTGTGTGTGTGTGTGTGTGTGTGTGTGTGTGTGTGTGTGTGTGTGTGTGTAGTGTTGTCAGTGTGAGAACAGAGACACACATCAGTGTGTGTGTGTGTGTGTGTGTGTGTGTGTGTGTGTGTGTGTGTGTGTGTAGTGTTGTCAGTGTGAGAACAGAGACACACATCAGTGTGTGTGTGTGTGTGTGTGTGTGTATGTGTGTGTAGTGTTGTCAGTGTGAGCACAGAGACACACATCAGTGTGTGTGTGTGTGTGTGTGTGTGTGTGTGTGTGTAGTGTAGTGTTGTCAGTGTGAGAACAGAGACACACATCAGTGTGTGTGTGTGTGTGTGTGTGTGTAGTGTTGTCAGTGTGAGAACAGAGACACACATCAGTGTGTGTGTGTGTGTGTGTGTGTGTGTGTGTGTGTGTGTGTGTGTGTGTGTGTGTGTGTGTAGTGTTGTCAGTGTGAGAACAGAGACACACATCAGTGTGTGTGTGTGTGTGTATGTGTGTGTAGTGTTGTCAGTGTGAGCACAGAGACACACATCAGTGTGTGTGTGTGTGTGTGTGTGTGTGTGTGTGTGTGTGTGTGTGTGTGTGTGTGTGTGTGTGTGTGTGTGTGTGTGTGTGTGTGTGTGTGTATCAGTGTTTACCTGCCCACTGTCTGGCTGGCGAGCTGTCGCATGCGGTTGAACTGCTTCTTCATGTTCCTGTGATGTGTTCGTTAATCCCGACGGATGAACGGCTGACATTCCTCATTTAAAGGACAACACTGGAGAAATGTTCCTCTGCGCGTGACATGCTGGAGAAAGCTCGTGACGTGTGCGAGCATCACGCACAGAGACCTGCCGCTCGCGCTGATGCTCGCGCTGATGCGGGATGCTCGGGATCACTGATGACGACACACTGATGGGCGGGGCATCATGGGAAGTGTAGTTCTGGGACTGAGTCTGGACTACAATCCGGTCCGGTGCTCAGCTTTCCATTAAAGAGGATTTTTATTAAACATTTAACTCACTCGCAACGTAAACATCAGGGAAATAACGGCAAATACTTTATACAATTGTTTGTAAAAATAAATGTTTTAAAATATTGTTTTTCTGATCAATCTTGCCATCGTGTGGATGTCTTAAATCAGAGCAGCGTTGGCGGGAAAATCATTAATTCTCACAAAACATTTTTACACAATATTGTGTTGTCTTGTTATTAAACACTTAAAAAAACATAATTAATAAACATTATAAACATTATTAATGTGTGTGTTTAATCACCTCCTCAGGTGTGATTGACAGGTCTGTGCGCATGCGCGCTGCGCTGAGTCAGGGAGGCAAGATGGCGGCGCTCAGGTCGGGTCTGCTAGCCCGAGCGCTATCTAAAGGAAAATCTGCTGTAATCTTTACAAATATGACCGGAGTGAGGACGGGTGTGTTTTTAAATCTAATCTAAATGATAATAATCCACATGTGCGCGTTAAATGTAGTGTAAAGGGGATAAGCAGTGCTTTAACCTTCATGTCAAGTTCAATGAGCTAGCATATCAAGCTAACCTGTGATGTTTTTCTCTACAGAACTTGTTATTATTTACATTAATGTTGTTATTTAAACACGTGTAGTGTATCGTGTGTGACATACGCGATCATGTTGTATGTGTTGAAGAACTCTTGTGTGTAGTTTGTGTTGATGTGTGTGTTGTGTGTTGTGTTGCAGCCTCTGGTGCTTCTAAAGATGTGTTACCCGGTCCATACCCCAAAACCCCAGAGGAGAGAGCAGCTGCTGCTAAGAAATACAACATGACACTGGAAGATTACCGTCCCTATCCTGATGATGGATGTGGGTACGGATGAACACATCTTACATTATGAGAAGAAGTGCTGTGACGTACAGCCAGAATTCATGCTCTGCATTTAACACATTCAAAGTGAACACACACACACCAACTGTGAACACACACACACACACACACCAACTGTGAACACACACACACAAACCAACCGTGAACACACACATACACACACACACACACACACACCAACTGTGAACACACACACACACAAACCAACCGTGAACACACACACACACACACAGCAGTGAACCCACACGCAACCGTGAAAACACACACACACAAACCAACTGTGAACACGCACACTCACAAACCAACTGTGAACACGCACCAACCGTGAACACACACACGCCAACAGTGAACCCACACGCACAGGAGTGAACCCACACGCAACCGTGAACACACACACCAACCGTGAACACACACACATACCGTGAACACACACACATACCGTGAACACACACACACACACAAACCAACCGTGAACACACACACACAGCAGTGAACCCACACGCAACCGTGAACACACACACACACAAACCAACCAACCGTGAACACACACAGCAGTGAACCCACACGCAACCGTGACCATACACACACCAACCGTGAACATACACACACACACCAACCTTGAACCCACACGCAGCCGTGAATACACACCAACCGTGAACACACACACACACACACAAACCAACTGTGAACACACACACACACACCAACCGTGAACACACACACTCACAAACCAACTGTGAACATACACCAACCGTGAACACACACGCACAGGAGTGAACCCACACACAACCGTGAGCACACACACACACACACACACACACACCAACCGTGAACACAAACAGTGAACACACACACACACACACACACACACACACCAACAGTGAACACACACAGCAGTGAACACACAAACATACACAGCAGTGAACACACACACAGTAGTGAACACACAACCAACCGTGAATATACACCCGATCAGTGGGCAGTCATTTATGCTGTGGAAATCAGGGAGCAATTGGGGGATTAGGGCCTTTGCTTCAGGGCCCCATAAGTCATGATATTGCCGACCCAAGACTTAAAACCACAGTCCTGGGGTTAGGAGTCTAACTGTAAACACAAGGCTATGACAAAGACAAATGATGTTCATTGTGGTTATGATATTTGCTTTTATGGACTTCCTCTTTCATAATTTAGAAAGTGAATAGTTAAAATAATTTAATGTTAATCCGCTTCAACATCTGTTTGGAACGCTGCTCTAAGACATCTACAGATGGGTATTTGTTCTAACTAGCCTTTAATGGTGAATGTAAATGCTGTTTTGCAGATATGGTGACTACCCCATGCTGCCAGACAGATCACAGCATGAGAGAGACCCCTGGTATCAGTGGGACCATCCAGATCTGAGGAGGAACTGGGGAGAACCTGTAAGAAACCATCACTCCATTTCCCCACTCATCTCAACATCATATTGTGCATAAGTTTCAATGTTTACTCACTGTTGTTTTGTAATATGATGTTAATTTTTTATTTCAGATCCACTGGCACTTTGATATGTACATCAGGAACCGAGTGGACACATCTCCAAGCCCTGTGGACTGGAGGACCATGTGCAAACACCTGTTTGGATTCATTGGCTTCATGATGCTGATGTTCGGTCTTGGCGAGGTGTTCCCTTCCTACCAACCTGTGGTGAGTAATTAAAGAAGTTTGGCATATGCTGTTGAAAACTAAACAGAATAACAAGCCTTCACGAGATGTATAAAAGGAAAGGAGATGTCCAAAAGTAAAGATTATTGCTAAATAGTTCAAATTTAATATTCAATAAATGTGATGTATTTATGACTAGAACACTGTGTCCATAACATAATATGCAGTCACTTTAATTAAAATGTAATGTTTGGTCATTCTAATGTATGAGTATTGTAAGTAATGTATCTATTTCTCTTATAGGCACCCAAACAGTATCCCTACAATGACCTGTATCTGGAGAGAGGTGGAGATCCTGATAAAGAACCAGAACCTGTCAAACATTATGAAATATAATGCCATAAACCTCTCTGTTCAGTGACTTGTGTATATTTTCTCTGTCTAATAAAGTTATTAAAGCTCATGTTTATTTATTGAGTTTTTCTTAACACTTCGTCAAAATAAGACTAGTTAGACACTGAGATGAGCCTTTACATGTTTCTACTTTAACAAGTACCCGTTTTTTTGCTCATAAAGCCAAAGTTCTGAAAGATCAGAGTTCAATTATCACAATGAAAAAACACCAAATACTAAACGGCTATATTCATATTTTACATTCATTTGTGTTAATTGCTTACCATGATGAGTACAGAATTGCAGAGACTATATAATTATTAAATATTTTCTGTATTTTTTAGATGAGATAAGATTCAACTTTATTGTCATTGCACATGTAAGATACAAGGCAACAAAATGCAGTTAGCATCTAACCAGAAGTGCAATAAGCAGTAAATACAGGTTATATATGTATATATACAATAATAATACAGATTATATGAATATAGATAAGCATTATGGACAGATTTACAGGTTAATATACAAGCAGATATACAGGCAGGTGTGCTATGAACATCCTATACATTATGTACAAGTGTATGTACACTTTAGACAGAACTATAAACATAATTTACAGTACAATTAAATTGCAAAAATGCAGTTTATTTTAATTAAATTGCATTTTTGTAGGTTTTAACAAAACAAGGGGGATTGTTATTCATTATTAAGATATATGAATAATTGAATAAAAACGTTGTAATATTCTTAAAATATTAATAAATGTATTGTTTAATTAGTTGAATATTGAATATACGATGTTTCCACAGTGACGTCTCGGCCGCCGTACTGGACTACATTTCCGCTCTGGACTACATTACCCATGACGTCATCAGCGCCGCTCAGCAACACACAACCGAGACGAATCAGTACACACAGCTGTAAGTACACACACACCCACACACACACACAACTCTGGCTGAAGTTTGCCGTTTAAAACACAAACTGTTGTCTTTAGTGTTATATGTTGTGTGTCTGTCATGTGTCCAGTGTGTGTTTGTGTATGTTTAAAGCACAGACAGACAGCACACAGCTAATGCTAACGGTAACAGAACATGATCAGACATATAAAGTGTGATTATAATCATCCACTTATCATCTTTATTAACTCTGTTATATTAATGACACATGTGTGACTGTTAAGTATTGATCAGATGAGTGACTGACAGCTGATGTTTACATGTTTAGCTACAGCAGGAACATCATTCATTCATTCATTACTCCAGTGTAGAGTAATGTAGAGTAATGTAGAGTAATGTAGAGCAATGTAGAGCAATGTAGAGCAATGTAGAGCAATGTAGAGCAATGTAGAGCAGTGTAGAGTAATGTAGAGTGATGTAGAGTGATGTAGAGTGATGTAGAGTGATGTAGAGCGATGTAGAGCGATGTTGAGCGATGTAGAGCGATGTAGAGCGATGTAGAGCGATGTAGAGCGATGTTGAGCGATGTTGAGCGATGTAGAGCGATGTAGAGCGATGTTGAGCGATGTAGAGCAATGTAGAGCAATGTAGAGCAATGTAGAGCGATGTAGAGCGATGTTGAGCGATGTAGAGTGATGTTGAGTGATGTTGAGTAATGTAGAGTAATGTAGAGTAATGTTGAGTAGTGTAGAGTGATGTAGAGTGATGTAGAGCGATGTAGAGCGATGTAGAGCGATGTAGAGCGATGTAGCGCGATGTAGCGCGATGTAGCGCGATGTAGAGCGATGTTGAGCGATGTAGCGCGATGTGGACGATGTGGAGCGATGTGGAGCGATGTTGAGCGATGTTGAGCGATGTAGCGCGATGTAGAGCGATGTAGAGCGATGTTGAGCAATGTAGAGCAATGTAGAGCAATGTAGAGCAATGTAGAGCAATGTAGAGTAATGTAGAGTAATGTAGAGTAATGTTGATCTGAGGTAAACGTTTAAATACTCTCTTGATCTGAAGCTTCAGAGTGTTGAAAGATGAGAGTCAAAGAGATCCTGAGGACAGCAACACAAGCATGGAGTCCTGCAAGACAACACCCTACACACCTGGCCCTGGGTAAGTGTGTGTGTGTGTGTGTGAGTGTGTGTGTGTGTGTGTGTGTGTGTGTGTGTGTGTGTGTGTGTGTGTGTGTGTGTGTGTGTGTGTGTGTGTGTGTGTGTGTGTGTGTGTGTGTATGTGTGTGAGTGTGTGTGTCTGTGTGTCTGTGCGCGTCCGCGTGTGTGTGTGTGTGTGTGTGTGATCATTATCTCTCATCTGTATCATCTTTATATAATGATGCCTGTTTTTGTTTATTATATGGATTATTTCTGATTTCCCTTCGGTCGTCAGGTACCGCCGCCCAGCAGCTGGACGCGTCCTTCAACACCAGCTCTGTGCTGGAAATCTTTGAGATGGATTTTGCCGATACATCCATGGACATGAAGCTAAAAGGAACATTTCCCACGACCCACAGGTGAGTTACTGTCATGGGCCATTTCTTTCTCCTGGGCTGTTTGTTTATGTTTATGCAGTTATTTGTTTGTTTACATTTATGTCAGGTTGATGTATATGTGTGTGTGCAGGTTTCACAGTCTGATCTGGACTGCGTTTGATGCAGACGGTAAACTTTCATCTGGACGGCTCATTGGAGGCAGTGAGAACGGAACCCTTACCATCTTCAGTCCTGACAGTATTCTGAGCTCAGGAGACGATACCGTGGTAGGAGAGTCCAACAAACACACGGGTCCGGTGCGTGCACTCGACTACAACCGCTTCCAGGTAAAGTTCAGAACCTTTAGTTTCATTGGAATATCTGTGCATCTGATCATGAACTTGGGCAATTCCGTAGAAATGTTAACCTTACCATGAAAATCTAGAGTTTTAAGGTTTGTAGTATACTTGTAGCACAGACATCAATATTAGGTTTTTCAAATACCCATGTGAGGCCCGTCAGTTAGTTCAGTATACCGGTTACAATTACATTCATTTTTTCTGATGTCCATAATGCAAAATGTCAAGCCCATAATGCTTGAAGTGCCCACATGTGTTTCTGTGATTTATAGAGTAATCTTATTGCCTCGGGAGCAAATGATTCGGAAATATACATCTGGGACTTGAACAGTTTCAGTAATCCAATGACACCAGGATCAAAATCACAGGTAGGGTTCACATGTTTGTGGAGGTTTTACATTTCTTCACATGTTTGTTTGTGGTGTCATCTGATAAAAAGTAAAAGCATTTGTCTCTTTGTTTCTTTAGCTCTGTGAGGTAAGAGCAAGTTCTGGTGAGGGTGTCTGTGTGTGTGTTTGTATGGTGTGTGTTGGTTTGGGTTTCAGTGTGATTGAGAAACATCTTCACTAACATCTGGTTCTGGTTTTTCTTTGATAAGTAATCTGCATACCGGGAATTTTGTGGAAACAGTCTCTGCTGTGTCTGACATTGTGTTGTGTTTGTTATAGCCAGCGGAGGATGTCAGCGTTGTGGCGTGGAACAGTCAGGTGCAGCACATTCTGGCATCTGCCAATCCAAGTGGAAAAGCCGTGGTGTGGGACCTAAGGAAGAATGAGCCTATCATCAAAATCAGTGACCATAGCAATCGGGTACCTGACCAGTTCTGACCGATCAAGCACATTAGTACATCATTCCAGATTTTAAGCGATTTTTTTCATAAATATGTGTTATGTGACGTTAGATGCACTGCTCTGGGATGTTGTGGCATCCAGATGTGGCCACTCAGCTGGTTCTAGCTTCAGAGGATGACAGACTTCCTGTGATACAGATGTGGGATCTGCGGTTTGCCACTTCGCCGCTTAAAGTTCTAGAGAACCACACAAGGTAAAGATCTTCCAGATGTGTTGGGTGTGATTGCTTTACGAGTTAATATCTTATGTTCATGTTCATCTTTCAGAGGGATTCTGTCAATCTCGTGGAGTCAGGCTGACCCTGAGCTTCTGCTGAGCAGTGGTAAAGACAATCGAATCTTGTGCTGGAACCCAAATACTTCAGAGGTCAGTCTGA
The DNA here is from genome assembly GCA_033220385.1 of Triplophysa yarkandensis. Classification (NCBI taxonomy): domain Eukaryota; kingdom Metazoa; phylum Chordata; class Actinopteri; order Cypriniformes; family Nemacheilidae; genus Triplophysa; species Triplophysa yarkandensis. The sequence continues at coordinate 944,534 of JAWHQN010000158.1, forward strand.
CATGCTTTCTCATCCCAGGATTTGGTTTGTTTGCTTGTTTACAGATACGTAAATAAAAAATCTGATGCCTGTTTTTTTTATTTCTTTTTATTGACCTCTAGTTTTGTCTTCCTGTCTGTCTCTGCAGGTGATTTACGAGCTGCCGACAGCCAATCAGTGGTGTTTTGATGTGCAGTGGTGTCCTCGTAATCCCGCCCTCCTGTCAGCCGCATCGTTTGATGGGAGGATCAGTGTGTACTCTGTCATGGGGGGACGTCTTCAACAGCAACAACACAGTACTGTGGATCAGGTATCCTGAAATATTTGTAAACTGTCTCATAGTGAATCTATTGAACAAAATGGTCAAAATGATGTCTCTGTTGTTCACAGAATGGAATTCAATGGGTTAAGTGTTTTTTTTGACATTGTAAAATATCATTGTTATTTATCTGAAGCAGAAAGAAACTCACATAGGTTTCCAATCACTTAAACTATCACTTGATTATGTCGATATTTGTGTCTACACTCCGACGTGATTAAACGGGGTTCTTAAGGTCATGGAAAACCTGGAAAAGTAATGGAATTGTAAGATGTCATTGTCCAGGCCTTGTAAAGTTTGGGAAAATGAATAAACTCAAAAAGTTTGAAAAAGTCATAGAAATATTTTTATAGGCTACATTGTTTGTCTGGTAAATTATTTAAGATGTGCTGTGGTAAATTTGTATTCTTATTTAAAATATACATTTATATTTTATTTTAAATCACTTCATGTATTTTTTCATCAAAGTCATGATGATTTTACTGGTCAAAGTTTGTGAACCCTGTATAAACCTCACAATAGTTTTTGTGGTGTTTTTGAACATAAACTCTTAAAATCCAATTCTTTAGATCTCGGCTTCATTCGACACCAACGATCCGTTTGGAACAGGTCAGACTCTTCCACCTCTCCAGATCCCTCAGACCAATGTAGAGACCACCATCATCGCTCCACTGAAGAAGCCGCCCAAGTGGGTTAGGAGACCTGTCGGCGCTTCATTTGCTGTAAGTACCTCACTGAACATCACATCCAGCAAATTTCACATGCGTTCTCATGTTCCTCTGGTCTCTCTTCAGTTCGGTGGAAAACTGATCATGTTTGAGAACTCCAAACAGCAGCAGTCGGCCCAGCCGTTCCCTCAGCAAGTGTATGTCAGTCAGGTGACCACAGAAACAGAGTTTCTGGAGCGTTCGGCTGAGCTGCAGGCCGCTCTACAGTCAGGATCGTTCTCCAGCTACTGTCAGAAGAAGATGACGAACGCTCCTTCAGACGCTGAGCAGGACATCTGGAGATTCCTCATGGTACATGAGATATTAAAGTGATTGTTAAATGAATGAGAGGTTTGTCATGTTTATTGATCTTGTGGAATGTGATCTGAACAGGTGAATTTTGAAGATGAAGCTCGTGTGAAGTTCTTGAAGCTGTTGGGTTTCAGTAAAGAGGAGCTCCAAAAGAAGGTTCAGTGCATTATAATTTCTTCCTGTAAAGAATCTTGTGAATGTGAGACTGTAATGATGTGTGTATTTCATTCAGATCTCAGCCAGTCTCGGGAGAAACCATCAGCCCAACGGTTTAGATGTGAATGCCCTAACTGAAAAGATGCAGACTCTCTCTGATCAGGTCAGTACATCACTCTTTACCTTTCACTCCCAGTGTTAAAAGTTGACATCATTGTCTTACTCATCCAATCAGATGACAGAAGAGACGGCCGTCACAGGCAGTGACTCCCCTGCAGATTTCTTTACTCAGCCTCCGAAGAAAGAGAAAGAATCCTTTCGTATTCCTGTATCCTCAGGTGAGCACCTCGCACTTCAATGTTTCACGATGTTCGTTCGGTTGTGTTAACACCGCTGTTGTGTGTTGTATTTAGACACAGATGGTTTGATCAGTCAGGCTCTGCTGGTGGGGAATTTCGAGGGAGCTGTGGATCTGTGTTTAAATGACGGACGGTTTGCCGAGGCTATCCTCCTGTCAATCAGTGGAGGGGAGGAGCTACTGAAGAAGACCCAGCAGCAGTACCTTACCCGACAAACCAACAGCGTTTCTATGGTAACAGCAGGATGTCAGAATGTCATGTGACTGTTGTATGAGACTTGTGAGTTACAGATGGGTTGTATGTTCAGTTAATCGCAACGGTGGTGATGCAGAACTGGCGTGATATCGTTCAGAGCTGTGAGCTGGACAACTGGAAGGAGGCGCTAGCAGCCCTGCTGACATACGCTAACCCTGAAGAGTTTGCTCCACTGTGTGGTGAGATGACATGAGTCCAGACTTCAAAAACAGCTCATTCAATCCGAATCAAGTGTGTTTAACGTGTGTGTGTGTGTTCGTGTAGATATTCTTGGCTCTCGTCTCGAGGCTGAAGGGACAGAGAAGCGATGTCTGCAGGCGTGTTTGTGTTATATCTGCTCTGGAAACATCCAGCGTCTGGTGGAATGTTGGACATTACAGAGAGAATGTTCTTCTCCTCTCGCTCTCGAGGTCACACACACACACACATTTCTATATAAATGTCTTTTGTTTGTTACAAACATATGTGATGTCGTTTCCTAAGGTTTGTGTTTGTGTGTGTTCAGGATCTGGTGGAGAAGGTGATGATCTTACGTAAATCAGTCGAGCGCATGCGCAGTGGTGAGGTTTGTGTTCAGAGTGCAGCTCTGACGGAGAAACTCATTCAGTACTCCAGCATTCTGGCATCACAGGGCAGTTTGAGCACAGCACTCAGCTACCTGCCCAACAACTCGGACCAGGTATAACACAAAACACACAGTAACATACAGTGGCTGTATATATAACCTCTATATAATTATATACCGTATTTGTGTTTGTGTGTGCTTGTTCTAGGCCAGTGTAATGATGTTAAGAGACAGACTGTCTCAAGCTAAGGGTGAAATATTGCAGAGACAACAACAACCATCAACACCAGCAGCAGGAGGAGCCAAAGCATCAATCATCACCAACTCACAGGTGAGACTCAACACACACGCATCACCAGCAGGAGGAGCACATGCAATAATCTGTGTGCGCGTGTGTGTGCCTGTTTATGGTGCTTATGTGCATGTGCATGGTGTGTGTGTTTGTGCGTGCATGCGCACCCTCATGTGTGTGTTGTAGTTGGTCCAGGGTTTGTGTGCTGATCAAGGACTTTGACATAAATTAGTGATGATGTGATCGTGCTGACAGTTTGTTTGCTCTCTGATGGCCTTGTGTAGTCTATTGTGTAAGCTGAAGCTGTTGTACAGTGTTTGTCTGCTGTTTGCATGAGGTCATCTCACTGTATCATCACATGTCATACGCACAACTAAATCTTAATGTTAATGGAGGGGAACATGCTGTTTCATTCATTATAAGTGCTTTAGACTTTTAAACATGTTGAGTTGCATTTAGGGTCAGGTGGACTTGAAGTGTTCTTGAAGACATCTAACCTCTGTTAACTCTACAGTAATGATTGGCAACTTCACAATACTTGTAATTCACTTTCGATAAAAGTGTCTGCCAAATGAATAAATGTTCAACGTTGTCCATTTGTTCAAATGGAATTTGTTAACCGAGTTATACACATGATATAGTATTTCTGTTCTCAATTCATTCTTTGGCTGTACAATCAGTGTACAGTCAGTTAATCAGTGTGTATTACTTTACATAATTACATTTACAATTATTCATTTTGCTGATGCTTTTATCCAAAGTGTCTTACAGTATTATGCAGAAGTCCATCATCACTGTAGAGTAAACGGGGGTGAGATGTCTTCAAGAACACTTCAGTTATTATCTGCTGACACTGAAATTGAAACCAACAACCTTCTGATCACAAATCCAACTCTCTAAACCCCAGACCATGACTGACCTCACGACTGACTTTACATATAATGTTTTCCTATATTATTGTAAATCTTGTGTTTTTAAGAATTGTGTGTGTTTTTTCATGTGTATGTAATGGTTTTTATATATTGTGTTAAGGGGCAGTATCCACACTCAGTGCCAGGGTCACAGATGATGCCTCATCTCTTTACCCCTCAGCAGATTCCTGATTCTGCCCCTACTGGCATGCCACGGCAAACTCTGAGATCAGCGTACCCACGACACCCTGCCACAGCACCAGGTACACATCACTGACTGTAACATCAAAAACACGATTTTCTACTTTTCAAACTAAAACCATCTTTCTTTATTATCACATACTCGCAGGATTTCCCCCCTCTCAGTCTGGACCTCTAGGAGCTCCTGTTGGTTTCATGTCTGGTCCGCCGATGCCTCCCTCCAGTATGTCCGGCCCCTCCTCTCCACCAGGTCCTCTGATGCCATGCAGTGTCCCGATGAGAGCCCCCCCACCAGCTCCAGGATTCATGTCTCCTACCTCTCTACCGGGAGGAGCACCGGTGTTTCCAGCAGCGCCGCATGCACACGGATCTTCTCACCCTCCCAGCGGGACGTATCCACCTTTAGGCTCGGGGTATCCACAGGGGGGTCCAGGTGCACCGGGGGTGAAAAGCTTCGGTTCTGCGGCTGTCCCTCCTCCACCCACAGGTAACACACACACACCTGCTGACAGGTGATTACATCACAGCTCTTGTGTGAAGTAGGACAGGAAAGTTTTTTTTTTTATGTTCTTGATTTGTAGGACACATGCCATGGCTGAGATATCACCGAGAGGAGGAAGGTGACTGGAAGTGTGTGCATGTGTGTTGATTAGGGCTTTGCATTGGCATTATAGTTTTATTATATCGTTTTATTATGCTAGTGATATCACACAAAAGCACATTTTTATGGTTTAAGTTGTAAGATAAAGCTTCTGGCCGACCATGTTTTTTCTAAGCTGCTGAACACTGATGTCGCATTTGCTGTGTACATTTAAAATACATGATAATATTTTTAAATATGAATGGTATAAAGTCACATATTGAAACATTGGAAGATATTCACTTGATTTTAAGTGTAAACAATGTAGACTTTTCTTTAAAAGTGCTTCTGTGACATAAGTTTCTGAATGTGTTTTTTATTTACAACAAGCTCTATTGCCAGGTGTGCTTACACACACACACACACACACACACACACACGGAATTCTTTCTAATTAAAGAAGCGTACACAAACACGATGTAAAGTGACAAGACAACATGAAAGTAAGAAATAAATATGTAAAAACAACATATTAGGCAGAAATATAATAGATGGCAGGAGCGTTCTGAATATTGAATTGCAAGTACAAATGTGCTTTAAATATACTTGTTTATGGGCTATATACAAATAATATGAGGCAGTGTATTGCATGGTAGGTGAATATTTAACTGTTCATGAGGTAGATGGCCTGAGGAAGGAAGCTTTTCCTGCTTCTGAATGTTTTTGTGCTCTGTAACATCGACCAGACGGTAACGGTTCAGACAGAGAGTGTGCTGGGTGTGAGGGGTCAAGAGTGATTTTATGACCCCTTCTACTAACTCTGGATGAGTATAGTTCTTAAAGTGTGGGAAGAGTAGTGCAAGTGATTCGTTCAGCAGTCCGCACTTTTCGCTGTAGTCTACTGAGGTCAGTTTTTGGAGTCATTTGTGTACAGGGCAGTGATGACATGTTATCATTGTGGGGCACCGGTGCTGATGGTGCGGACATGATTTGGCCTTTTCTGACTAGCTGTTGTCTGTCTGTCAGAAAGCTGGTGATCCATTGACAGACAGAGTTAGAGACAGACAGCTGGGTCAGTTTGATTTGGAGCAGTGATGGGATGATGGGGCTGAAGGCAGAGCTG
>JAWHQN010000158.1:952792-955292 GCA_033220385.1 Triplophysa yarkandensis
GTTTTAATGGCTGATGTACGCTACTTTCTCAAACTGTTTATTTTCCAACAGTATTAGTGCAGTATCGTAGTAGTGTTTAACATCCCTCTGGTTTTCACTGACTTCTTTAGAGATATACTTAGCTTCACCTGCAGGCCAGAATGTTCTTTCACAGCGGATGAGAATGGATGTGAAAGAGCGATGTTGAGTATGTGATTGCTACAGTTGAGTCTTGTGACAGCGCACTGAGCTGTGATCATGTTTGCTCCTCTATCAGAGACAAAGACAAGTTTCTTAATCTGTCTATTTCGAATACTCTTGAGATTTTGAAATCGTAAGCCTTAAATGTTTTAGCCAGTTTTTGAAATGCCTTCGTTTGTTTTTGAAATGCCTTCGCACCTTTCACACCAAGTCATAGCATGCATCTATGTTATGTATTTTGGTTGATAGAAAAGAGGTTTTTCTAGTTTTGGGTCCAATGGCACTGCCTAACCGCATTACACAAGCACGCTGAATGAGGTCAAATTTCCTTCAAATAAAATGTTCTAATCTTGGCTGCTGTTTCAATGAGCTACTGAGCTAATTCAATGATCCCTGACCAGTGACTGTGGCATAAGATTGGCACAAACAAAGTCAAGACATTTCTCTGTTGTTTAATCTTTTAGTTCACTTGAACTTTCAACTTACTTGCTGTAAGTGACAGGGTGGTTTGTTTCAGACTTGTACCTGCCGTGTGACATTATTTCACCTCATCTGTCACAGATCAAAAAAAGAATAGTTCTTTCCATCGCTGTTGCATTCTATCTAAAAACATTTCCAATATCAGATTGTCCATAGTTTGGTTTTGAAGGTTTGCATGTGCCTTTATATACTAATGTAAAAATATCTGTAGGATTAAGTGTTCCACCTTCGTCATGCTCTTCAGACATTTTGCCTCGGTGTGGGTCTATAGTTTACATTCTGCACATAAACCACGTGACAATTACCTTCCCATCAAGTGCCTGTTAATCAGTTTTATTTTCTATTGGTCGATCTTGTTTCTTTTGTGCAGTAGAGAAGTAGTAGTTTATTTGTTTTTGGTTATTCAATTTTAAATAACTTTCTTTTTGTGGGAGACACAAGAAAATTCTATCGCAACCTGACAACCTTACCCCCTTCAACCTCATTTACCCATCAAATCTCCTACCCTGAATACAGTGCGTTGGGTCCCATGATACTTCTGTGGGATTCTATTCTAAAGACCCTCTGAATGTGTGTGTTTGTTTGGTTTACAGCTACCAGACAACTACACACGTCCTGCCCCCATAACAGCTCCCGTCATGGGTTTTCCTATAGAAGCTCCTGTAGTTCAGGACAGAGTTCAGGTTCCACCAGGAGCTCCTCAAGAGCCCAACATACAGGTGACAAAACACCACCTCATACACCATCTCATGATAGAGTCTTACAGTTGATGATGATGATGATGATGATGATTTTCAGGCTTTGCGTCAGCTTCCAGCTGAGCGTGTGGAACAGAAAGAGATTCCTGCAGATCACATGATACTAAAGAGCACCTTCAGCAGTCTGGTTCAGCGCTGTCAGCTATCTGCAACAGATCCTGTAACTCTTGCCTTCAAAACACAGACCTGTCGATCATAAACATTTCACACATGAATGTCAATCAATCACAATGAGAAACATTTACACAGAAACTCATATGTCTGCTGGAACACATAAGAACATTAACATTAAAACATCATTTAAAATTCACTAAACCTTTATCAGATTAATGCATTAGGTCTGAGTTCATTCACTGTCTGATGTGTTACACAAATCTGGCAGAATAAACAAGCTGTAATCTGACTTTTGTCAACACACTTGATGCAATAGAGAGCTTATCTGTTGACTTGGCAAAGATTGTCATATCCATGACATCCAAACTTCAGTATGAGACAGATGGTCAACACAAACACAAAGATATTAATTTGCATTATTTTTGTCTGTTTTAGTTATTTTATTATTTCTCCCACAGCAAACAAAGAGAAAACTAGATGATGCCTCAAAACGTCTAGAGAGTCTTTATGACAAACTGCGAGATCAGACTGTAAGTTAGTGTTTCACCTCATACTCCACACATCTTTGGGAATCAGTATTTAACCTCACATGTTTTTTATTCATCAGTTATCACCCAGCATCCTCGCCGGCCTGCACGAGATCGCCCGCTGTGTTACCGCCCGGAGCTATTCTCAAGGTCTGGAGGTTCACACGCAGGTGGTGAGCAGCAGTAACTTCAGCGAGATCTCAGCGTTCATGCCTGTTCTTAAAGTGCTTATGACCATTGCAAACAAACTGGCCGTCTGATATCAGCATCATCATCACTGCAAGCATTTGTGATGTTGTTTATCTTCTGTAAAAATGAATACACCATTATTGTCTGGCTGTGGATTCCTGCTTTACTTCTGATGTGTTTCCACTGTTTTCATTTACACACATTTATTAAAACAAGTGGAATTCATTTCTGCTTCATGAAGTCGTTCTGAAA
>JAWHQN010000158.1:960292-981795 GCA_033220385.1 Triplophysa yarkandensis
CTCTATCGCTTGAATTTCTCCAGCATTGCACAATTCAATTTGTTAGGATGCCCGTCGGCCTGTTTCTTGCACTGTGAGGGTCCTGGGACATCAGAAGCTCGAAAAAAGAATTTTTATAAAAATCTGCTAATGGGGAAAAGCATAGAATAATTACCAAAACAAACGGATGATCCCAGAAACAAAGCCTCACAGGCTGGACAGAGGGGAAAACATTTGGCATCCAGTTTGGGAACCCAGCAGAGGATTCATCGCTGTCACCCCAATGCAGGGCACAGGCCTGAACGTCCATTTGGCCATTGATTCAGGATGTAGACGCAGCGTTTAGCCGCTCCTGTGACTGCCGTCTCCGGTGCGCTGAATCCGTGCCATCACCACTTCTTTGGAGACACGCTTGCGTTGACTCGCCAGCCCCAGAAAACACATCAAGTCAATGAAGCAGGTGGTCAGATTGATCTTCCAGCCGTACTCGCTGGTGGCATAGTCGTATGGAAACGTGTGATGGTAATTATGAAAGCCCTCACCTGAGAAATAAAGTCAACATCAGCATACAAACTTAAAATGACCGGTTTTATCTAATCCTGTATGGCATTACATTTGGATTTTAAGAGTGTGTCAGACGCACCTATAGCACTGAAGGTGACGAATCGATTCTCTCTGGGGTTGATGCCGCTGTCATATGGTCTGTTCCCCCACATGTGTGCAGCGCTGTTCACAAGCCATGTGGCATTTAACCCCAGAGCATATCTAAGGATGGTAGGGACAAAATACGCCACCCACAGCGTCTCGCCCCAAAAATACCATGGCACAAACATAGGGACAAAAAAACACATGAACAGCACCAGAGGTTTGTAGAATCTGAGATAGAAGAGGAAGAGAGACAGGGGTCAGATTTTTTCGGACACACGACTGTACAGAATTCTGCTCATGAGCGTTATACTGACTTCCTCTGAAACATCAATATTTTATCAGCCCTCAGATCACTGAGATCCAGCTTCCGTCCCTTCTCAATGACATCAGGATGCTTCCGTACCAACAGCCAACCGATGTGAGAGAAGAAAAAACCCCGGGTAGCGTTGTGAGGGTCAGCATCCGTCTCGGAGAATTTGTGGTGAACGCGATGATCACGAGACCATTCGTAGATGTCATTCTACAGCAGAACAAAATTCACTCAATCAAATGAGTCATTCGTGTTATTATGAAGGGGAAACTGTTAATGTTTTTAAAATAAATCGTGTCAGCTCATAGAGAGATACAGAGTCAATATAGATGGAATTCAGTACCTGGAAGGCCATGGTGTTACATGCCACAAGAAAGATCCGGAGAGGTAAAGATGCTTTATAAGATCTGTGACTCCAGAGTCTGTGTGCACCCGCCGTGATGCCCAGAGCGCTCAACAAGAAACACAACATGGCTGGAGAAACACATGACATCATCAACATCATCACCATCCTCATCACAAATACATTTGTCCTCCATTACACATGTTCATGTCATACATGGACCTCCAAACATATTAATAAGATACATGTGATTAAACTATGTTAGATTAGTAGCGAGTGTGAGAATATAGTAATGATTATTTATGAGTATTATACGAGTAATGTGGGTCATTGGAACCCAAAGAGAACATCTCCAGAGTAAGCAAAATAGATAATAATAATAATGTGAAGATGTTTGTAAGATGTTGTGCATCCCTGTGGTGATAAAGAACAGTGATGATCTGACAGCTTCTACATGTGATGTGAGTGTGATATAAGTGTGATATAAGTGTGATGTGAGTGTGATGTACAGGTGATGTACATGTGATATGAGTGTGATGTAAGTGTGATGTGAGTGTGATATGAGTGTGATGTTAGTGTGAGTGTGATGTGAGTGTGATGTGAGTGTGATGTACATGTGATGTAAGTGTGTTGTAAGTGTGATGTAAGTGTGATGTAGGTGTGATGTAGGTGTGATGTAGGTGTGATATAAGTGTGATGTACAGGTGATATAGGTGTGATGTGATGTAGGTGTGATGTGAGTGTGATATAAGTGTGATGTACAGGTGATGTACATGTGATATAGGTGTGATGTAAGTGTGATATAGGTGTGATGTAAGTGTGATATAGGTGTGATATAAGTGTGATGTGAGTGTGATGTGAGTGTGATGCGAGTGTGATATAAGAGTGATGTACATGTGATGTGAGGTGAGTGTGATGCGAGTGTGATGTGAGGTGAGTGTGATGCGAGTGTGATGCGAGTGTGATGTTAGTGTGATGTTAGTGTGAGGCGAGTGTGAGGCGAGTGTGATGTTAGTGTGATGTTAGTGTGATGTGATGTGAGTGTGATGCGGGTGTGATATAAGAGTGATGTACATGTGATGTGAGTGTGATATAAGAGTGATGTACATGTGATGCGGGTGTGATGTGAGTGTGATGCGAGTGTGAGGCGAGTGTGAGGCGAGTGTGATGTGAGTGTGATGTTTACCCCACAGAAGTGTTTGTGGGTGAGCAGACGGGACCAGCAGGAGTCCATACACAGCTCCAGTGTGGAGGAAGCCCATCAGAAGGACATTTCTCCAAACTACTGTCAGAGGAGGCTTCGGGCCCACCTTCTGTTCATAAGTGTGATCAAAGTCATGCTCGACCCCTGCATCTGGATCCGTGTGTCTGACAACACGTGACGTCACACCTGTTCCACACACACACACACAGTCAGTGTGACACAATCATGACATCATCACCTGTAACACATAACTGCGTACGTCACACAAATATAAAACACTCACCCGGGCTTTCTACTTCCGCCGTCATGGCTTCAGTTCCTCTGGAGATCACAACACAACCAGCAGCAGAAGAACTCACACAGAGATGAGGACACACGAGCGTGTACGCACTTACAACTGACGAGGCTGGAGATGCGCCGCTCTACACCACAGAAATAACGCCTTGTGATTGGACGAAGAGTTTGATGCCACCTCAATGCTGCGCTCTCATTGGCTGATGTTCATCTGATGTTCGCCAGCATCCGAAGAGCCGAAAGTCGCCGATGTTCACCGAAGTTCTGCGCCTCATTTATACTCTCGAGGACTCACCCCACCCGGGAGGAGGAGCTCAGCGACAACCAATCAGCGTTCTTTCTTCATCTCACCAATATTACAGAAATAAAACACACTCTCATCATTTATGTGTTAATTTACAATAACTGTTATATATTTATTATGATTATTTGTATATTTAATAATTAAAATGTGATATATGTGAAGGGAAAAACTAAAAATCAATGCTTTAAAATCACTTATTTATTAAATAAATGTGTACAAAATTTCACAAAATACACTAAAAGATAATGAAATTGTATAATTATTATTGGTAACATTATTGAAATGTTTGATTTAAAAAAATATATGGATAATTAAAACAATTTAAACAATTGCATTTATGTGTGTCTGTATTTAAATGCTACACACCAAAATCTTTCAATCTCTTAAAAGTTGTAAATTTAAGTAAATGTTTGTATTATTTGATTAGTTAAAAAATAACTAAATGTAATATATTAGAAATTTGTTTTATCTAAAAAAATTAAAGAAAAAATATTTAATTTGTTTAATATTGATCAATGCCATTTCTATAAATAACCAAAAAACTAAATATTTCAGTCGAGGATGAATGTGCACACGTCTTTATGTAAAGATTAGAGTAAACTTATATGAGAATATGAGTGGGACTGAAGTCGATGAATTGAATAATTCCAGAATGAATTTGGCAAATAACACTCATGAACACTCATGTTTCAACATCAATCTTACATAAGTATTTATCCACACACACACACACACACACACACACACACACACACACGCACGCACGCACACACACACACACACACACACACACACACACACGCGCGCACACGCACACGCACACGCGTACGCACACACACACGCACGCACACACACACACACACACACACACGGACATTCGTGCATATACATGCATACACGCACGCACAAGCACAAACACAGACACAAACACATACACACATACACACACACACACACACACACACACACACACACACACACACACACACACACACACACACACACACACACACACACACACACACACACACACACACACACATTCTGAGCTAAACACAACAACACAACACAACACAACACAACAACACAACAACACAACACAGTTTGACAGTTAACCGGTTTAACTAGAATACATCTCTTCTCACATTCTCACAAGTTCTTGAGAAATTCCTCAGACAGAAATCATTGAATCTCCAAAGCTCTTATTTCTTCAAAATCATAACTCTTTAAAATCATAACTCTATTCATTTAAAATCATAACTCTATTCATTTAATATCATAACTCTATTCATTTAACATCATAACTCTTTTCATTTAAAATCATAACTCTATTCATTTAACATCATAACTCTATTCATTTAAAATCATAACTCTATTCATTTAAAATCATAACTCTTATCATATAAAATCATAACTCTTATCATATAAAATCATAACTCTATTCATTTAAAATCATAACTCTTATCATTTAAAATCATAACTCTTATCATATAAAATCATAACTCTATTCATTTAAAATCATAACTCTTATCATTTAAAATCATAACTCTATTCATTTAACATCATAACTCTTTTCATTTAAAATCATAACTCTTATCATATAAAATCAGAACTCTTTTCATTTAACATCATAACTCTTTTCATTTAACATCATAACTCTTTTCATTTAAAATCATAACTCTATTCATTTAAAATCATAACTCTTTTCATTTAACATCATAACTCTTTTCATTTAAAATCATAACTCTATTCATTTAAAATCATAACTCTTTTCATTTAACATCATAACTCTATTCATTTAAAATCATAACTCTTTTCATTTAACATCATAACTCTATTCATTTAAAATCATAACTCTTTTCATTTAAAATCATAACTCTTTTCATTTAAAATCATAACTCTTTTCATTTAAAATCATAACTCTTTTCATTTAAAATCATAACTCTATTCATTTAAAATCATAACTCTTTTCATTTAAAATCATAACTCTTTTCATTTAAAATCATAACTCTATTCATTTAACATCATAACTCTATTCATTTAAAATCATAACTCTATTCATTTAAAATCATAACTCTTTTCATTTAAAATCATAACTCTATTAATTTAACATCATAACTCTTTTCATTTAAAATCATAACTCTATTCATTTAAAATCATAACTCTATTCATTTAAAATCATAACTCTATTCATTTAAAATCATAACTCTATTCATTTAAAATCATAACTCTATTCATTTAAAATCATAACTCTATTCATTTAAAATCATAACTCTATTCATTTAAAATCATAACTCTATTCATTTAAAATCATAACTCTATTCATTTAAAATCATAACTCTATTCATTTAAAATCATAACTCTATTCATTTAAAATCATAACTCTATTCATTTAAAATCATAACTCTATTCATTTAAAATCATAACTCTATTCATTTAAAATCATAACTCTATTCATTTAAAATCATAACTCTATTCATTTAACATCATAACTCTTTTCATTTAAAATCATAACTCTATTCATTTAAAATCATAACTCTATTCATTTAAAATCATAACTCTATTCATTTAACATCATAACTCTTATCTTCTGTTTTTGGGTTTTAATTCTTGTCTGGTGAATTTCATGAACTATGCTAATGTGATTCCTCTCATTGTTTGTTTGTGTTTCCATCCAGATGAATGTCCACAACAAGAGAAGAACACAATACAGTGTGTATGAAACAGTGTGGTCATACTTATATATTCTTACAACAGATTCAATGGATCAATGGATTCTAACACAATCGAATGATTTCCTTGTGCAATATCAAACCCAACATCGTGTTAATAGTGTGATGTAACTCCATATGAGCAAACCTGTGAAGGTAATAAGGATTCTTTATCACAGAGAAACAATTCCCCTGGGATTATATAGATCATAAAGAAATGTCCCTTATGAATGGAAATGAATCACTCTTAGATGTTTACACAAGACATGCAAATGATTGACCAATGACAGAACGTCTGTTACACATATTGAAATATATAAGTGATAGTTCACCGTCATCTTTTACTCTCTAATGTCATATCTAATGCTGTGACTTCTTTCTTCTGCAGAACACACTAGAAGATATTTAGAAGAATGTGGATAACCAAACAGCAGTGACACCGTTCACTTCTATTGTATGGAGATGTTTGAGTTCTGCAGACGACAGAAGTGTGATCCCTTTAATGTTTCTTCCAGCATCATCTTGAGGAGTATTTTGGAGTGTTGTGTTGTAGCTTTAGGAAGTAAAGCGTGTGTCAGCGGGTGTCAGCTCCATTATGTGTCACAGAGAACTTTACCAGGTCACCTCACAACAGAACAATATAAAAACAATCATACGGTTATATATGATTGAAATCAGATCATCAGATTCAGATTAAAAATCCGCTTTATATAAGTCTGTGACATCATTTAGACTTTGACTCTTATGTCACTGTCAGGTCTTATGTATGTCATGGAAAGGTCGATTTATACTTCTGATATATCGCAGAACTGTTGCGTCAAGCAAAATCCAAAATATACTGTTTAAACATACTGGAAGTTTAATTAATGTGAGTAATAATTCTGAAAAGTAACTAATGCACATGATAATGTTAGTATAGTTTATTTTCTGTGGTAAAGTGATGGAGAGCGCCATCTTCTGTGACTTTGATATCAACAAACATTTAAAATCATAACTCTTTTCATTTAAAATCATAACTCTTTTCATTTAACATCATAACTCTTTTCATTTAAAATCATAACTCTTTTCATTTAAAATCATAACTCTTTTCATTTAATATCATAACTCTTTTCATTTAAAATCATAACTCTTTTCATTTAAAATCATAACTCTATTCATTTAACATCATAACTCTTTTCATTTAATATCATAACTCTTTTCATTTAAAATCATAACTATTTTCATTTAAAATCATAACTCTTTTCATTTAAAATCATAACTCTTTTCATTTAAAATCATAACTCTATTCATTTAAAATCATAACTCTATTCATTTAAAATCATAACTCTTTTCATTTAACATCATAACTCTATTCATTTAATATCATAACTCTTTTCATTTAAAATCATAACTCTATTCATTTAAAATCATAACTCTTTTCATTTTACATCATAACTCTATTCATTTAAAATCATAACTCTATTCATTTAAAATCATAACTCTATTCATTTAAAATCATAACTCTTTTCATTTAAAATCATAACTCTTTTCATTTAAAATCATAACTCTTTTCATTTAAAATCATAACTCTATTCATTTAAAATCATAACTCTTTTCATTTAAAATCATAACTCTATTCATTTAACATCATAACTCTTTTCATTTAAAATCATAACTCTTTTCATTTAAAATCATAACTCTTTTCATTTAATATCATAACTCTTTTCATTTAAAATCATAACTCTTTTCATTTAAAATCATAACTCTATTCATTTAACATCATAACTCTTTTCATTTAATATCATAACTCTTTTCATTTAAAATCATAACTATTTTCATTTAAAATCATAACTCTTTTCATTTAAAATCATAACTCTATTCATTTAAAATCATAACTCTATTCATTTAAAATCATAACTCTATTCATTTAACATCATAACTCTTTTCATTTAAAATCA
Source organism: Triplophysa yarkandensis (assembly GCA_033220385.1). Lineage (NCBI taxonomy): Eukaryota > Metazoa > Chordata > Actinopteri > Cypriniformes > Nemacheilidae > Triplophysa > Triplophysa yarkandensis. The sequence continues at coordinate 968,023 of JAWHQN010000158.1, forward strand.
TAACTCTTTTCATTTAAAATCATAACTCTTTTCATTTAATATCATAACTCTTTTCATTTAAAATCATAACTCTTTTCATTTAAAATCATAACTCTATTCATTTAACATCATAACTCTTTTCATTTAATATCATAACTCTTTTCATTTAAAATCATAACTATTTTCATTTAAAATCATAACTCTTTTCATTTAAAATCATAACTCTTTTCATTTAAAATCATAACTCTATTCATTTAAAATCATAACTCTATTCATTTAAAATCATAACTCTTTTCATTTAAAATCATAACTCTATTCATTTAAAATCATAACTCTATTCATTTAAAATCATAACTCTTTTCATTTAACATCATAACTCTATTCATTTAATATCATAACTCTTTTCATTTAAAATCATAACTCTATTCATTTAAAATCATAACTCTATTCATTTAATATCATAACTCTTTTCATTTAAAATCATAACTCTATTCATTTAAAATCATAACTCTATTCATTTAAAATCACAATAAATGATAGCAACATTACGTTTCATATTCATAAATGTTGACACTTTTCCCCTTGTATGCATGTTCTATGTTATGTTTATTGATGGGAACAACCTTGTGTATTATAAAGTGTATTTTGTTATATTTGTTATGGTAATATTTACAATTAAAATTAGAAAATAAATAAATACATTGTGAAAAGGGTGCAAATTTCTTTTTACAGATGACCAACTTCTACAAAGACATCTACTAATATAATGTTTAATTGAAAAAAATCCTAAATATTCCTTAATAGACTGGCATGGGAATTCTTTTCTTTGTGGAAAATAAAACATAAAAATATGAAATAAGCTTTAAATAAACCAGATTTGTTTAACTATCCAACAGCTAAGTACAAGGCAGACAAGTATATACAAGTTTCAATTCTATTTTAATTAGTGTGTGTGTGTGTGTGTGTGTGTGTGTGTGTGTGTGTGTGTGTGTGTGTGTGTGTGTGTGTGTGTGTGTGTGTGTGTGTGTGTGTGTGTGTGTGTGTGTGTGTGTGTGTGTGTGTGTGTGTGTGTGTGTGTGTCTGTGTGTGTGTGTGTGTGTGTGTGTGTGTGTGTGTGTGTGTGTGTGTGTGTGTGTGTGTGTGTGTGTGTGTGTGTGTGTGTGTGTGTGTGTGTGTGTGTGTGTGTGTGTGTGTGTGTGTGCTTTCATCATCTTTCAGGATCATGACCTTACTATAAAATATCTGCCACTAATAACTGCTGAAAATAGTTTAATAATATAGAGTAGTGTCAATATTTCAACATATTTTATATAGCTACCAACAAAATCTATAATTCCATTTTAAATAACATTAATACTGAAACTGAAAACAAATATATTTTGTTAGTTTCTAATGTTAATTCCTTGAGAAATTATCTTTCTCATTGTCTTGATGTTGTGTCATTTGATCATGTTTTATATTAAAGATTATAAAACCAGCAGGCATTTGTCTATGTAATGTTTATTTTTCATGTCAGAACTTTTTGATTATATTTTATTTCACCTCTCTACTGTAAGATAGAAAATGTTCACTAATATTATTTCTTTATATTTCAAAACTAATGTAAAGTTTCGAAAATCAGCTGATGTGTGCCCCCTGCAGGTGTGTGTGTGTGTGTGTGTGTGTGTGTGTGTGTGTGTGTGTGTGTGTGTGTATGTGTGTGTGTGTGTGTGTGTGTGTGTGTGTTATTGTTTGTGTTAAGTGTAAACCATGGAACTTCATAGTGTAAGGTTAAAATCTATTTTGACTAAATTAGGTTTGCTCTGATTGGCCAGTTAAGCAGTGCGCTGTGATTGGGCGCATAAAGCAATCATGTCAGGGAAATGTTACGCCTTTATAACCATATTATAACATCATCTGTATTAATCTCTGTATAAATGAAGAAGATCAATATGTGTAATACTAGGTATAAAGTATAGTAATGTAAAGTAATATTAACTATTATTACTAATAACTCCTTATGTTATCTTTACATGTGGCAGAAGAGCTCTCTGTGTAACTCGGTAGCATTGTTGTAGCACTTGTTCACCTATTGTTGTATCGCCTATTTACCGCTTCATTGTGTCCTCGACTATTGTAAGTCGCTTTGGATAAAAGCGTCTGCTAAATGACTAAATGTAAATGTAAATGTAAATGTAAGAGCGTTCACAAAATCAACATGTGCTAATAACACAAGAATATAACAAACATACTCAACACTCGCTTTACTCCAAAGCAAAATCTTTTAGTCTAAGTGTCATATGTGTTCATACATGGGCAATTTGTAAGACACAATAAAACATTTTCAAACATTGAGCCTTTTAAATTCATAATTTCATTGATAAATATATAAGTGCTGTTGATTTGATATAACGTTTCATGAAGTACATCAGCGGTTGTGTGTGCTGTATTGTTTGAGGATTGATCTTCTGCTGATTCTGCACGTGAACATCTTGTGGTTGAGAATAATCAATAACACTGAGCAGGCGGACCGGACCGCGCGGACATCAGATGAACATGCGTGTGTCATGTGTTTCTCCCAACATATCTGTTTCCTTGTTTGCTTTATTGTGTAGAAATGTGTTCACGCTTTAGTACAACAGAGGCCGTCTGTCAATCACGAGAAATGCCATCTGAGTGTCTCTCTCTGTGACCTCTTAACCTTTGACCCTGGATTATTCCTTTGTGTAGTAAGATCATCTAGATGGACAGTCGTGGTCAGCATGTACATGAAGCTCGTGACCTCTACACTTTGACCCTTACCTGCTATCACAGCAGAATATTGTCTTCACTTTCGTCAAGTGTCCTCTCTTAAGTTATATTTACAAACCAGATTATCACAGAAGATGTTTGGGAAGGTTAGGTATCAGGGTACAGTCATGGCATTGAATACAGCACAAATCAACTTGCATGTTGTTGTGTCAAGCGTGTGTTACATGAGTATTACACGAGCGTTTCAGTCAGGAGTCTGAGGCCGATGGAGAACAACAGAGCTTGTGTCTCTTGTGTACTCATAACTGATCAGAGATCTGTCATATCTCAGATATAGCTCCTGGATATCATTAAAATGAATGGAATAGCTAATGTACATTTTTTTCTTAAGATATTTCTTCTGACAAAGAAATCTGACAAATGTCTCAGAAGAGAAGTCCGAAATGTCTGAAACTAAACTTATATTTGTCATCTATATTATACAAGATCTCAACATGAACTCAAACATTTCTCATCAAATCCAGATCGTGTGACCTCTGCCATCTACAGTCGTGTACATCTACACAATCTCTTTTCAGTCTCTTGTCTTTCTCCTGAGAAACATCTGGGACTTTATATTTGTGAGTGTGTTTGTGACATTTGTAAAGCAGTTTATTGTGTTGTATGTGTGTTACATCACTTCTCTTCCTCTGAACTCTTTCAGATCTTCTGTTTCTGATCGGTTCTGAGCGGTTCTGATCTGTTCTGATCTGTTCTGAGCTGTTCTGATCTGTTCTGATCGGTTCTGATCTGTTCTGATCTGTTCTGAGCTGTTCTGATCTGTTCTGATCTGTTCTGATCTGTTCTGAGCGGTTCTGATCTGTTCTGAGCTGTTCTGATCTGTTCTGATCTGTTCTGAGCGGTTCTGATCTGTTCTGAGCTGTTCTGAGCGGTTCTGAGCTGTTCTGAGCGGTTCTGATCTATTCTGAGCTGTTCTCTCTGAGGTTCTGAGCGGTTCTGAGCGGTTCTGAGCGGTTCTGAGCTGTTCTGAGCGGTTCTGATCTGTTCTGATCTGTTCTGAGCTGTTCTGAGCGGTTCTGATCTGTTCTGAGCGGTTCTGATCTGTTCTGATCTGTTCTGAGCTGTTCTGAGCAGTTCTGATCTGTTCTGAGCGGTTCTGATCTGTTCTGATCTGTTCTGAGCGGTTCTGAGCGGTTCTGATCTGTTCTGAGCGGTTCTGAGCGGTTCTGAGCTGTTCTGAGCGGTTCTGATCTGTTCTGATCTGTTCTGAGCGGTTCTGAGCGGTTCTGATCTGTTCTGAGCGGTTCTGAGCGGTTCTGAGCTGTTCTGAGCGGTTCTGAGCTGTTCTGAGCGGTTCTGAGCTGTTCTGATCTGTTCTGATCTGTTCTGATCTGTTCTGATCTGATCTGTTCTGAGCTGTTCTGATCTGTTCTGAGCTGTTCTGATCTGTTCTGAGCTGTTCTGATCTGTTCTGATCTGTTCTGATCTGATCTGTTCTGTTCTCTCTGAGGTTCTGAGCTGTTCTGATCTTTTCTGATCTGTTCTGATCTGATCTGTTCTGTTCTCTCTGAGGTTCTGAGCGGTTCTGATCTGTTCTGAGCGGTTCTCTCTGAGGTTCTGATCTGTTCTGATCTGTTCTGAGCGGTTCTGATCTGTTCTGATCTGTTCTGAGCGGTTCTGAGCGGTTCTGAGCTGTTCTGAGCGGTTCTGAGCTGTTCTGATCTGTTCTGATCTGTTCTGATCTTTTCTGATCTGTTCTGATCTGTTCTGATCTGTTCTGATCTGATCTGTTCTGTTCTCTCTGAGGTTCTGAGCGGTTCTGATCTGTTCTGAGCTGTTCTCTCTGAGGTTCTGATCTGTTCTGAGCGGTTCTGAGCGGTTCTGAGCTGTTCTCTCTGAGGTTCTGATCTGTTCTGAGCGGTTCTGAGCTGTTCTGAGCGGTTCTGAGCTGTTCTCTCTGAGGTTCTGATCTGTTCTGAGCTGTTCTCTCTGAGGTTCTGAGCGGTTCTGAGCGGTTCTCTCTGAGGTTCTGAGCGGTTCTGAGCGGTTCTCTCTGAGGTTCTGGGCTCTACATGAATACAACATCATGTCTCTGCTCTGTCTGGTGATGGCGCTCTCTCCACATTTACCTTCATCTTTAGTTCACATCAGCATTCTTATTTAGGTTAAATGTCAACCTTTCCCTTAAATGTGGTTCACTCCTGAAACTACTCAATCTCTCTCATTTTACCCCTCAATGCCTGTTTTTATTCTGAAGAACAGAAAAAAAGGATATTTTGAAGAATGTTAACATGTAATGAACACAACATCAAGTCAATAAGGCCCATCAGTTTTGTTGAGCGACTGTGGATCTGACACGTCTCATCTTCTGATCCTGAAGATAGGTTTAACTATGGATAGGACTTACAGACCTTAAAGATACAAAGTAGAGAATCAAATAAAGGAAGATACAAGGACGAGCAAGCAGGAGATGAAGTGATGTTAAAATAAAATGAGCTGATTCCTTCCAGAGGTCCATCAGGAACCCAGACTCTGTCTAGTCTTATCTAGATCATTCTAGTTTCATTCAGCTCATTCTTACTTCATCTGACTCAGAATATCCTCAGGTGTTATGAACCCAGAACCCAGAATGGAAAACTACAGATTCACAGAAATGTCTCATGACGTTATTAAGAACCTTGAGAATGACACCACCAAACACTCATATCTGCTTGTGACGATAACACAAATGTAACATTCAACTGAAATAACAGAGCAGATTACCTAATATACTAATAACTAAACCTAATAGCTAAATCAAACCGTAAAGAATAAAAAAGTATCATAAAATAAGAAACACAATTTGTATGTCTGACCTCTTAAGTCAGAATTTCATCATCCTTAGGAAATACACACAAACACAAAGGTTGCTTTTAAGCAATTCAGATCTACAATCTATGAGCGACATTCTGCAAAATATATTCTTCTATGTTGTGCAAAAGAAAGAAAGTCATACAGGTTAGAATGACAAGAAGATTATTAAATGATGACAGAATTGTCCAGCGTGCAAAGATCTTTACTGACAGGTTTCAACAATGATCTCTGCAGTCTGGAATATTGAACAACGTCCCACAGAATGTCAACTTATTTCTCTAGACCTGAGCCCTACTGAACCTCACCAGAGAAGACTTCATGAAGAAGAAGAGAAGCCGTAACAGAGAAGACGTCTGAAAGTTTGTGTGATGGTCACTTCAAGTTCTGAATGAAGATTGATAATTTATAGTCTTTATATTCCATTATATTCAGAAACTGGATTCAGACACGCTTACTCTGGCCTGTTAGTATATGAAGGATCGGGTTGTCATCAGACAACATCCTCATATATTTATTTAAGTTTGTTTAGATTAAGATTGTGTATATTTCAATGATCCATCAAGGGATTTGATGTGTGATTAAGTGAATGCTGTACATGTAGTATTTATTTCATAAGAAATGTTATTTTCTCCATGACTTTCACTCTGAATAGAAATAAAGAGCTGTTCTTCTGAGTGTGTGGATGTGTCATGAGTGGTGTGATCTGTGTTTTACTCTCAGGTCAGCTGATATCACTGACAGCTGATTCATGCGTTTGGGCACACTCACAGCGCTGAACGCACAAACCTGGCAGACAGCAAAACTGGAAAAGCCGGATCAACTGAAGGTTAAAGCTTCCATCAGATTATTGATCAGCGGTTATCAGTCAAACACAATAACAGTTTCAGCTCACTCAATAAAACACAATTTATGCAGTCGTCCTGACGAAAGACTTCTGCGTGGCTCTACATTAAAATACTGTAAAGTACAGTCAGAGATCCAGATTTAACCCCAGATCATTTCCTTCCAGTTTCATGTGAATTATGATACAAAGTTCTAAATTAAAAATGCTTTACATTTGAAATAAAACTTATATAAATATATAAAGACTAGGTCAATCTATTTCACCTGAAAATATATCATTTCTGTGTCAATCTGTAGATTATATCATTAAAAAACTTTAGATACCCCTTTTGTTTTGTAGTTATGATTGCTCATTTTCTTACCGATTCAATTTTAAGTTTATTTTAAATCAAGTCATATTTTTGTGTATTTCAATTAACTTCACTCAAACTGCATTATTTTTTGTAAATTATACACACGCAAAAAAACAGTTTAAATAATTTAAAATAAATGTATATGTGTATGCTCATTTATATGTCGCTTTGGATAAAAGCATCAGCTAAATGACAAAATGTAAATGTAGAAATAATATATAATTATAATTTATACTATAATAAGAATGATTAAATATTGTATAATTGAAGTGCACGGAAACACATCACAAGCATTCTTTCCTTCAAAAAATAATTTATTTTCTGCATTTCTTTAAATCAGAAATACAAAAAGCGTACATGTCGTATTTGAATATCAAATAAATATGATGCATTGAATATGCATTTAAAAAGAAAACAGCCTTCGTTTGATGTAAGGACATATGATCACATTCAGACACAATGTTCAGTCAACACATTGGCACTTGCATGAAAGACAAATCCAGAAGAACACATGAAGTTTGCTACACGACTGCATGTAAAATAGCTGCCACATCCGGTTTCCAGAAATAGAGGTAAACATTTCAACAACAAAAAGATCTGCCTTATACTCAGCAAAGTGCAACACCTGTATCCCTCAACACATCACGAACACACCATATATATATACTGGATTACATTTTCTTTTTTTAGTCCGTTCATATGTACCCTAAAGCTGCATTTAAAAAGACTTTCAACAGTCACACGTCATCATAACTTCAGTCCCCTCATCAAAAAAAAGAACCGAACCGTTACAGAGATTTAGAATTAAAAAAACTACACAAGGACGTTAACATTCTTCAATGAGAAGTTCTTCAGAGCTGTAAAGTTTTCTTTTGATAACTCTGAATCCAGTGCTCAGTTTAAGTGCACGTCGGACCCCCGGTGAGGCTGGAGATCGGCCTGTGAAGAGACCCTGGATCTTGGGCCAGAGACCTTTGGAGTCCAGCCTGAGCACCAGAGTCAGATGAAAGGTCGGCACCAGGCAGGAGTCCACGGCGATCTGCCCCACGGCCTCACAGCTGCCCCCCTGCTCCACGCACAGGTCGATGAGTGCCCCCCGCAGGCCGCAGGGCTCGCTGACGGACAGATGGACCAGCTCCTGACCGATGTGCTCCAGAAGCTTCTCTGGGATGAGAAGTTTGGAGCAGTGCAGCGCGCCGTCTTTGGCTTGGCTCAGGTTCTCGGAGATGAGCTGGACCACTTCCTTACACAAGGCCTCCTCCGAGGGGTCGAAGAACAGGTCGGATTCGGAGAGATCGGGCAGAGATATGGACCCTGTGAGAGAGGAACGCTTGTTAAACTCCGGAACTTTCTACGGGATGCTTGGGTGTGATGATGGGATGTCGACGTACCTGCATCAGAACCATCATCAGCACTGCTGTGGTGGTCAGAATCTGAGTCCAGACTCTGAGAGCTGTGGAGCTTCTGCAGGAATCTGCTCCAGGATGGGACATCAGATGATGGGATGGATGGAAGATCTGACACCAGTTCTTCCTGCATTGTTCTGTCACTGCAGAGGAAACACACATCCATTAAACATCAACACACAAAACTAAATCCTGTCACTCAAAGTCCCAGAACATGCACACTTGTGTCAGAGGTACTCATGACGTCACTGTTTTGTGTGAGGGCTTCATTGTTTCCTCGTTAATAAATCATCCAGTGAATAAAACCCCATAAAAAACACGAGATGTGACTCTTACCTCTCTCACACACACTGGTTGTGCAGTGTTGGTGAATTCACAGCTGTTTATGTAGAAGTTAATCTAACAAAGACGAGCGCGAGCTCGCGTAAGTGCAGGAGCTGTGAGTGTGCAGAGGCTCCACACAACACTGACGCAATGCTCCCGGCGAGACTTTATATAGACAGCGACGCAAGCCACGCCCCGACATCCCGACAGCCAATCAGGGTTTAGGTCACGTCTTCCGCGTCGCAGTTTCGCCTGGCAACACTCTGAGATGAATGTTTATAGCGAGGGGGAGGGGGGAGGGGGTGTGACGTGACATCTTGCATTGTCTTGAGGAACACACGTGACGTCACACACGTACTCATTTGAATAGACTTAAGAAGTAAGACTCACTCATGGGTCTATACTAAACTAACACAAACATTTCATCTTTAACATCAACAGTTGCATTTAAATATGACTTGTGCAAAGTGAACACATAAGTTAACAAAGTTGAATAAATGCTTATTTTGTGTTTAATGTTAAAAGAGTTTGGTTATATAGGATTTAAAACCACACACACATTTAATGTCTTATTACTGATTTATTGTCTACTTTTAATCTTACAAGAATAAAGTTACACTAGGGTTAAAAGTCACTATTTACATTAAACTTTTATATTGTTCTTAAAACTGTTTTTACTTTAACATGATTCATAATCTGAAGAATTCATTTAAACATGATACTTTAATAAACTCCTAATGTTCTTTTACATCATGTGTTTGAGAAATGTTGCAGGAGTTTGAGAGATACATTATTTACACAAACACACTTAAAGAACTTTCAAAGAAACTGTATGTAAAGAAAGTGTGCATTGTGTGTTTAATAATGAAAGATTTAAATATATAATTTACCATTACTGACATAGCATCAAATAAATGAAGTTACACACTTTTACTGTAATAAACGTGTGTTTTAAAGTCTGTTCATTCTTAGATATTTGTGAAAGTGCTTCATTAGTGTGTGTGTGTGTGTGTGTGTGTGTGTGTGTGTGTGTGTGTGTGTGTGTGTGTGTGTGTGTGTGTGTGTGTGTGTGTGTGTGTGTGTGTGTGTGTGTGTGTGTGTGTGTGTGTGTGTGTGTGTGTGTGTGTGTGTGTGTGTGTGTGTGTGTGTGTGTGTGTGTGTGTGTGTGTGTGTGTGTGTATGTGTGTGTGTGTGTTTGTGTGTCTGTGTGTGTGTGTGTGCTAACCAGGATCATTAGAATGTGTGTGTGTGTGTGTGTGTGTGTGTGTGTGTGTGTGTGTGTGTGTGTGTGTGTGTATGTGCATGTGTGTGTGTGTGTGTGTGTGTGTGTGTGCTAACCAGGATCATTAGAATGTGTGTGTGTGTGTGTGTGTGTGTGTGTGTGTGTGTGTGTGTGTGTGTGTGTGTGTGTGTATGTGTATGTGTGTGTGTGTGTGTGTGTGTGTGTGTGTGTGTGTGTGTGTGCTAACCAGGATCATTAGAATGTGTGTGTGTGTGTGTGTGTGTGTATGTGTATGTGTATGTGTGTGTGTGTGTGTGTGTGTGTGTGTGTGTGTGTGTGTGTGTGTGTGTGTGTGTGTGTGTGTGTGTGTGTGTGTGTGTGTGTGTGTGTGTGTGTGTGTGTGTGTGTGTGCTAACCAGGATCATTAGAATGTGTGTGTGTGTGTGTGTGTGTGTGTGTGCTAACCAGGATCATTAGAATGTGTGTGTGTGTGTGTGTGTGTGTGTGTGTGTGTGTGTATGTGTATGTGTGTGTGTGTGTGTGTGTGTGTGTGTGTGTGTGTGTGTGTGTGTGTGCTAACCAGGATCATTAGAATGTGTGTGTGTGTGTGTGTGTGTGTGTGTATGTGTATGTGTGTGTGTGTGTGTGTGTGTGTGTGTGTGTGTGTGTGTGTGTGTGTGTGTGTGTGTGTGTGCTAACCAGGATCATTAGAATGTGTGTGTGTGTGTGTGTGTGTGTGTGCTAACCAGGATCATTAGAATGTGTGTGTGTGTGTATGTGTGTGTGTGTGTGTGTGTTCTGTGTGTTTATCTGTGTGTGTGTGTGTGTGTGTGTGTGTGTGTGTGTGTGTGTGTGTGTATCACACATATAAAAGGTTGTTATCTGTTATATGATATAAATACACAAACCCTGTGCTATGTGAAATAACACAACAATCTCTTGCACGGCTGCCAAACAAAACTCTTACATGGACAAAACATTATGTTACAATCAATCACAGATATGTATAAATGAATGTTATAATGTTATATTTAAAGTGAATCTAACAGAGAGAAAAAAGATGAAATATAAATTATGTATAATAAACACTCTTGAAGGTTTTTAAAATGAAGGGAATACTTTCTGCTGGTGTTCAATGAAATGATATATACAAGTTATTTTAGAATATCTCTTATTAATCTTTCTGAATAACTCATTGTGATTATACAGATTTGTGCAGGACAAAAGTTAGTGTTGTGTTGTGTCATGCATGCATATTAATGTATAGGATGAAAGTAACAAAAGAAAGGAGAGTTCCTGGCTGAGAGCCGAACATTACAGATGTAATTCAGCTCTGGACAAACAGTTCTTACTCTGAGTGTGTGAGGAACCACACGAAACAAAGACACGTGTGCTACATCCCAGAACAAAACATACTGTACTCATTTCCTTTACATATCTACACACATACTTGTGCACACACACCCATATATATATATATGCCTGAGTGCAACACATTTCTTACACAAGACCATAAAAACAAAAGCTGTAAGACAGAACTTCTGTAAAGTTTGTTAAAGATTAGAGATGTTTGCACAGAACGAGCATGAGGAAGTTATAAAATCCCAGGGAGATTGTGAGAACACTGTATTAAAGTTATCAAAGCATGTCTGTAAAGTGTTAGAAGACAACAGTAGTTTAAAGAAGCATTAATGTCCCATCATCTGGAGGTTCTCTGTGGCTTTAGGACCCTGCAGACTGTGTGTTGGGATAGGAACACAGTTTGAACAATTATCATCTGAACTAGAACAGAACGTTCAGAACTTTTATCCATCAACATCTCTGCTGATGATAAACATCTCTCTCCAGAACTGATAGAGACAAATCAACAAGAGTCACACAGCCTTACACTTTAGTCTACTATAAAATGTTCTCATATACAAGTGTTTTAGAAACATGAAGTTTTATTCCAGCTCAAGATTTTGTGTAAAGTGTGTAAGATAAAGTTGTGTATATATGGGATATTTAGTGTGTTTGTTGGAGGTTTAACTTGAGCAGAAAGAATGTGAGCTGTTGTATCCCGTCACAGCTGTTGTCCTCCCCCACGCTACACAATCTACACAATCTACACAACACTTCCACTCATCTGAGCTGTGGAGCAGGCGTGAAACTGCTATTTGCAAACCTTTCATGTTTCATACGTGCACATAACAAACGGTTTACATCCACCCACCAAAGCTTTAGAAAAAGAACTTGCAAAGAGAAATGATGCAATTTTACAGCTCAAATGAATTTTGTAACACAGTCTTAAGACATGTGTGCCTTACATTAAATCATGTTATCACACACGCTTTACGTTTAAAACCTTTTATTGTACATGAGTAAATACAAGAAAACATTTATTTAAACACATGATCAAAAGAATCCTATTTTACAAACACTTGTGCAAAACATTCTATCTAAAGTCTACATGACGAACATCTTTAACATCAGTTTATTTAACTTTAAAGCGGTTATGATGTTGTGAATCCCAGGAGCTGCTCGATGGGTTTATATTTCCACTCATCTGCCTCCAACTGCTCCACCAATCCAGCTAAACGCTCCATACGAGAAACCTGCTGATCTGAGATCACAAACACAAATATACAACTCAGTCTTTTCTTCCGAAAGTTTCAACATTCATGAGTTGAAATGTACATAAAAATATTAAGTTATCTGAATAGATGTGTTCTTTTCATATCTGACAGTTAAAATTAGTAAGGTCTTACCGTGCTTAACCTGCTTCAGCGTGGAGGCAACTTGATAGCTGAACACAGACTCACATAAAAATCTATCAGATCCATCTAGGCAGAAACTCATAGAAATTAAACAAATGTTGGTGCACACTTTATTTTAATCTAAGTTACATCTAACCCTTTTGTGTGTTAACTCAGAGGTCACACTAAAGATTTCTGACATGTATAAATAGAGTATTATATCTACTTACAGAAATACACAGGTCACATATTGACTTGCATACAGTACGACAAATACAGAACAGAGCAAATGCTGTGTGAGTGTGTGCGTGCGTGTGAGTGTGAGTATGCATCTGTGTGTATGCGTCTGTGTGTATGCATGCATGTGTGTGTGTGTGCGTGTGTGTGTGTGCGTATGCGTCTGTGTGTATGCATGCATGTGTGTGTGTGTGCCCATGTGTCTGTGTGTGTGTGTCTGTGTGTATGCATGCATGTGTGTGTGTGTGTGTGTGTGTGTGTGTGTGTGTGTGTGTGTGTGCGTGCATGCATGTGTGCGTGTGTGTGTGTGTGTGCCTGCGTGTGTGCATCGGCCATTTGCCAGACAGGGAACCACCCCCTGCTCCATGAGAGCAGGCCAAATGACCCACAAATTGTTCCTATGAGGGATTTACAAAAGCCTCAGCACAAAAGCACATCCACTGGGTGTTTGGTCACAGAAAAATCTTCCCATAACTGATGAAATAAGCGGCTTGTGTGTACTTTAGCAAACAGCAAACAAGAAGAATGGTAATGTGTGTCACACTTTCTAATAACACACAGACCCCCCACAACACATCTGTGTTAAACCAAAGCTCAGCCAGTATATTTTTTAACGTATACTTTACTGAAGTCCTTTAAAGTCACAGAGTTAAGTGAAGAGACGGACACGTGTCTCACCTTCCATCATGTCTCCGGCTCCTTTGGGATAGGTGTAGAGCACTTTTCTGGGTGGGATGAGTTCAGAAGCACTGAATCCAGACCCGGTCACTGAACTTCCACTGACTCCTCCAGCTGAGGATGAGGATGAAGATGCTGCCATTCACAATCTCTACAGGACACAGCACAACACAACACATAACATTATATAACAATTCATAACAATACAAAACAATACAGAACAATACAGAACAATACATAATAACAATACATGACAATACATGACAATACATGACAATACACGACAATACACGACAATACACGACAATACACGACAATACAGAACAATACACAACAATACACGACAATACACGACAATACATGACAATACACGACAATACACGACAATACACGACAATACACGACAATACAGA
>JAWHQN010000158.1:982295-1007295 GCA_033220385.1 Triplophysa yarkandensis
GTCTCTCTCTCTCTCTGGTCTCTCTCTCTCTCTCTCTCTCTCTCTCTCTCTCTCTCACAGGTAGTCAAAAATGGTCTTCATGACCAAAAAGTGATTGTGAGTCAGACAGCATGCATTTTCAGTACCTGTCAAAATGACTTTAGATTTACCACACTGGGAACTGGAGCACATGATTGGTTCTTTGTTTTATCCTAATCCCAAAAGGTGCTATTGTAATTTTTCTGTTTGGACAAAACCTGAAGTGAATAAAGTGTAAAGCTTCTTTTATGGTATTGATGGCGATTTATGTATATTGCTGTGCTGGGACCTGTATCTTCTGGCCTTTAAGGCTCTTTTTCTTTCAATTTTCTCCTTTCTGTCATTAAAGTTTTAATCATTTCACTCTAATAACACCGTTCAGCCTTGGGTAGAAGTTATGTCACAGGTGATCAAATGGGTACATTAAATGTATTTAGTTGGGTTTTATCATTAATTTTTTCTCTGAGGGCAGCCTTTTAATCAGCCGGAGTTGTGCGCATCTATCAACTGCCTGAAATGAGTTCATTCTTAAGCATTAGTCTTTGTTAGATCTGCTTAAAACCAGCTCATCTTTAAATGTGAGAACTGTGAGATCCAGCTCACAATGAATCTGGAATCTCCAGATGGAGGTCCTGCCATTTCACACAATAAGGACTGTCAAATCCAAAATTCCAATTCACCATCAAAGGCGAATTATTCAAGGGAAAATTGTTCAGAATGATTTAATGCAGTAGTATGCCGTGAAAGTAAGACTTCGACTGATCCGTGTTGGACTCATTGATAAAATGTACAGAAGAAGAGAGAGGAGCAGAACAATCTGATGTCTTCCAGGATATAATTGAAGGTAGAGATTGACTCTCAGAATGGGTCCCATTGACTGCGTGTGCCAGGATCAGATGTGTTCTGAGTCTTTGTAATAATGTAAGGTATGAGCTGATGGAGGATTAGTTATCCGAGCTGTCTAAAGGCCAGGGATGGCTTTGAGTGATTCCATAATGTGGGGGGAATAATTAGCTTCTGCTTGACCTTTAAACAATACCTGGCTATATCATCTCTACACATCCGAGCTTTGTCTTACGTTTTACATAACATTACGCAAACTAATAACCCACCACTGGCTGGGTTTCCTGAACAGATAAAAGTCTAGCTCAACAAAAATGTGCCCTCTGACTAATTGCTTCTTTGTTGTTGATGAGATATGGAATGTACTTCTTTATATCAGTGTGTAAACCTTTCTCATACCAACAATACATGTTTGTGTTCACACTGTCCTCACAACATATCTCATGGCAACACTACACAGCTAATACATCCAGGGCCCTAAGGTGCAGGTGAAAATATGTTCAGCTCGTCCAGCGCATGCTCTCAAAGGGTTGTCCTAATTCTTTTAAAGGACTCATAAAGCATGGTAAAAACACAACATCACTTCCTGTTTGCTGTGCACACATTGTGCCTTCAGAGCTCTGCCAAGACTTACTTCAATAAATTGTTTACTCTTGTTATATCTATCTATCATTTGATACATCATGATATTTATGCTTTATTATTATCTACACGGTGAAACACATCCTTGAATCTATTATTATAGACATAAAATATCACTACTTGCCATCAGACTATTTGCATTGCTAGCTATATTAACAGTCATTGGGGGTCATCTTCTTGACAGTCTGGTAACTGAGGCGAGCATCCTAACAGCCTGGTGGATGAAGCTGTTGCTGAGTCTGTTTGTGCGGGAGTGGAGGCTCCTGTACCTCTTCCCAGATGGCAGGAGGCTAAACAGAGTGTTAGCTGGACTTGCATCGCTCACAATTGAGGTCGCCATGCGGATGACGCGGGCGATGTATATCAATTCAATTCACTTTTATTGTCACATCACCACAGCACATGTGCCCTGTTGAGTAAAATTCTTGGGGGCTTGTTCCAAAAAGATCGCATTACAGGTAACATGTAACATGTAACATATAGTATAGACTTCAAACATAAGACAGTGTGCAATATGCACATACATATAATCAGTACACACAGTGTACTATTTGACAAACACAGTTGAAACACTAAACACAGAGTGTACATACATACATTAAGCACTACACATCAAACACTAAACACAGTCTGTACATACATACATTAAGCACTAGACATTAAACACTAAACACAGAGTGTACATACATACATTAAGCACTAGACATTAAACACTAAACACAGTGTGTACATACATACATTTAGCACTAGACATTAAACACTAAACACAGAGTGTACATTCATACATTAAACACTAAACACAGTCTGTACATACATACATTAATCACTAGACATTAAACACTAAACACAGAGTGTACATACATACATTAATCACTAGACATTAAACACTAAACACAGAGTGTACATTCATACATTAAGCACTGGACATTAAACACTAAACACAGAGCGTACATACATACATTAAACACTAAACACAGAGTGTACATACATACATTAAGCACTGGACATTAAACACTAAACACAGAGCGTACATACATACATTAATCACTAGACATTAAACACTAAACACAGAGTGTACATACATACATTAATCACTAGACATTAAACACTAAACACAGTGTGACATACATACATTAATCACTAGACATTAAACACTAAACACAGTCTGTACATACATACATTAATCACTAGACATTAAACACTAAACACAGTGTGTACATACATACATTTAGCACTAGACATTAAACACTAAACACAGTGTGTACATGCATACATTTAGCACTAGACATTAAACACTAAACACAGAGTGTACATTCATACATTAAGCACTGGACATTAAACACTAAACACAGAGTGTACATACATACATTAAGCACTAGACATTAAACACTAAACACAGAGTGTACATACATACATTAAGCACTAGACATTAAACATTCAACAGAGTGTGCACGTTCTGCATAATGTAAACAAGATGTGCATAAAGATATGTAAGGTGCAGCAGAGTGGACGTAGTCCTAATACAGTTAGTAGTTGTGCATAGGATGAGGTAGACTGTTGTTTAAAGTGCAGTGTGTGAATATTTTCCAGTGCATGTTTGACATATTGTGTGTGGGAGTGTATCAGTTCTGATTGTTCATGAGTCGGATGGTCTGAGTGAAAAAGCTATCCCTCAGTAGACTCGTGCGAGAGCGGATGCTGCGTAGACGTCTTCCTGAGGGCAGCATAGAGAGCAGTCTGTGAGATGGGTGGCTGGAGTCCCTGATGATCTTCCGGGATTTCCTTAAGCACCGCCTGGTGTAGATGTCCTGGAGGGAGGGAAGCTCACCTCCGATGATGTGGCTGGCAGTTCGCACGACCCTTTTCAGAGCTTTGCGGTTGCCAGCAGTGCTGTTCCCAAACCAGGCAGTGATGCAGCTCGTCAGGATGCTCTCTATTGTGCAAGTGTAGAAGGTTCGAAGGATGCTGGGGCTCATGCCAAACTTCCTCAGCCTTCTCAGAAAGAAGATGCGCTGTTGTGTCTTCTTCAGCACCGCATCGGTGTGAATGGACCAGGTGAGATCCTCGCTGATGTTGATACCGAGGAACTTGAAACTGCTCACCCGCTCCACAGGTGTCTAGCCGATAGTGATGGGTGTGTGTTCTCTGCTCCGTTTCCTGAAGTCTACCACCAGCTCCTTGGTCTTGTCACAACAGCGCATCTTCACAACAGCGCATCTTCTAGACGCAACAGCACATCTTCTTCCTGAGAAGGCTGAGGAAGCCATCACTGCCTGGTTTGGGGCAGTCGTGGCCTGGTGGTTCAAGTCTTGGACTCGTGATCCGAAGGTTGCTGGTTCGAGAGTCGGAACCAGCGAGAATACCACGAATGAGGTGAGTCCCTTGAGCAAAGCACCGCCCCCCCGGGCACCGCGGCATGGCTGCCCACTGATCCGGGTGTGTGTTCACAGTGTGTGTGTGTGTTCACTTACTGGATGGGTTAAATGCAGAGCACAAATTCCAAGTATGGAACACCATACTTGGTAATACGTCACGTCACTTCCCTACAGTGTGTGCCTTGACCTTCACTTGTCAGTGTTGAGTTAGAGGTGGTTCTCCTGACTGGTGCTCACCTCCTCTCTGTAGGCCGTCTCATCGTTGTCGGTGATCAGGCCTATGACGGTTGTGTCGTCAGCAAACTTGACAACCACATTGAAGCTGAGCGTGGCTGTACAGTCGTGTGTGTACAGGGAGTATAGGAGTGGGCTGAGAACACAGCCCTGAGGAGCAACAGTGTTCAGGGTCAGTGGGGATAAAGTGTTTTTGCCCATTCTGACCACCTGACTTCTGCCTGTCAGGAAGTCCATGATCCAGTTACACAGAGATCTGTTCAGTCCAAGATTCTGGAGCTTCTCAACAAGTGTGGAAGGCGCTATGTATATGTGCTCTAGGGAAGGTGGTGGGGCACCAATGATCTTTCCGGCTGTGTTTACTATGCGCTGCAGAGCTTTTCTGTTGTGTTCAGTGCAGCTGACGTGACGTGACGTGCCCCACACGGTGATGCAACTGGAAAGGATTCTCTCTATGGTGCCTCTGTAGAAGGTGTTCATGATGGGTGGTGGAGCATTTGCCTGTCTCAGTCTGCGGAGGAAGTAGAGACGCCGATGGGCCTTCTTAACCAGAGATTCGGTGTTGGTGGTCCAGGAGAGGTCTTCACTGATGTGCACCCCCAGGAATTTGGTGCTGCTCACTCCCTCTACAATGGCACCATCGATGGACAGAGCTCTGTGATGTGAGACAGCTGGCAAACAGTGGGTTAATCTAGTTTGTCTGCTTCTTTAAGTATCTTGTAACATTACTATCTTATAACATGTACAATGTGCACAGTGGTAGATTTTTATGTAAAACTATGGCTAAATTAACAAATAAATATGATATATTATGCAAGCACCGGGAGAATCAGGAAATGCTGCCATCTAATTCAAAACCATTCCAGATGATGGAGCTGAAAGACGAAAGTGGCCATCTGACATCTTTCACACAACACAAACTGCTTTATAACAATCTATTATAAAGGTTTCTTCTTCGGAGTATTTTCCTCAACACTGTAGACTGCAGCTCCTCTGTCCTTGTACTGCTCATCAGGATAGTTAGTACATATATTTACAAAAAAATATATACTGCAGGTATATATGGCCGCATAGCCTACAGTATATATTATTACTTGTGTTTCTCATCCTTTGAGGTTTTTTTGTCCGTGCTGTGCTTGGTTTTTTAACAAATAATGTAATGTGACATGTTTCATGTTCATCTGCTTTGAAATTTCTAAAATGCATGATATTCATAAAGTTGACTTGACATAAATTAACTCTCTAATGTATTTAGTATATGTATGTGATAACACGTTTAATAGTTTCCAAAAAACTCTACAGTTACAGCTCCTCTATGGAAACTGCAATGTTGTCCATTAGAAAAATCTCCCAAACAAACTACAAAAATAATTTGCAATGGTTTTATTGTTGAAAGCTTATGGTTCATAATGGTATTATAATGGAAATTATTAAAATCGGGTTTCCATTGATTTTAAGAAAATACTTGGCAAAACTTTTTTTGTGTCTTTGTCTGTTTAAATACCTGTTAAAAGCTTAAAATCTGCGATCTAAATACATTATATGACCTTACTGCAGAGTATATGTAGAAATTCTAAATGTAATAAAAATAAAATAAAAATAACGATTTATTAATCTCAAACCCTTCTATTCCTGTGTTATGTTTGTTGGTCTGCAGAACACAAAATAAGATATTAAGAAGAACACTGGTGAATACAAAAGATGGGCTTTAAGCTTATCGCCTTCTACAAACCCACTGAAATGTTTCTGTTTTTGCCTTTACATATTTAACATAGAGACAAACACCAATCAACAACTGTTTTAAAGCAAAAACCCAGCAGCGTCTATAGACGTGTCTGAAAGATGATTTGACACTTGGGAATGCTTCAGTTAATCGGTCCAGAAGGCACAGTTATCACATGATTTATCTCCCAGCATATACATCATGTCTTTCCAACTCTTTTTTCTAACACAATTGATGGCATATAAATGGAAGTGTGTGCAGCTGAGAGAACATTATAGATGGTGTGTAATGCAGAAATGATGTTTGTCTCAGCTAGGTGTCTCACATACAATTACTTTCACATTTATAAAGTTTAATCACACGGGACAGAAAAACCGGATTGATCCGCTGACCGCTGTCCATGGGTCAATAAGACACAGTGTTATTTAAATGCCTGACTATATAAACCAAACACAAAAGAGAATGTTTTCCGCAGTACAGACGATTTAATCCTCATTGTGAGAGACATTAGGGTTGAGAGTCACAAGAGTCATCACACTCTTTACAACAAGGTTTAAAGCAAATATGCATACTGTCATACAAGGGTGTGTAGAGAACACACAACAACAAAGTATTCAATACTTTTTCACAAATATTAACCCAGATAAGAGCAAGCAGAAACACATCCAACACAAAACACATTCAATCCAGGACACTGAAGAAAGAACAAGGGAGAGAATATGTTGAATCTAGCTATCAAGGGTGATGGATGGAAGATGAGGATTATTACTGATGGAGTCAAGTGATGGAGGATGGAGGATCATGGGAATTGTAGTCCAGGGTGGAAAACACCGGAGAGAACGGGCCGAGGCGATGACAGGATGGTTATATATGTATATAGGGAAATATATCGATGGATTAATCCAACTCTTTGCACTCCATTTGAATTACACAGAAAGTACAGTGAATATAATATAAAGCCAGTATAATAATGTAAACCATTTGGATCTTCTCTAAGGTCTAAAATCATGGTCTTGGAAGGATCCATATTCTGTCAATTATTCGTAAAACTACTGTAAAATAATGTTGTGAAGTTACTGTGATTCAAACCCTTATGTTCTTGATGCTGGCAGCTCCATTTGTTTTTTATAAGGCAGGGAAAGCGACCGTCATGAGTTTTCATAATTCATACACAAACGACATGTTGCCACATGGCAAACTATAGAAACCTTTTTTTTGTCTCATAAACACCAGCTGTAACAGCTTTCTGTAATAATGTCATACTATAGCACTGCATTAAAGCTTGAGAAAACTGTAGTCCTGTAGAATGTGAATTATAGTATTTTAATGAGCCGAGGGCTCTTTGGTGTTGGTTTCTTCAGTACCAGCTCTTAAAACTAAAGACAATACTCAATGATTTTTATTAGGGATGCAGCGAATATTCGGCCACCAAAAGACCTTTATCACCGAAACAACATGACTGAAACATTTTGTTGTGATGACGGAAAACAGAGAGTGCCGGCCTTCAACATCCCGATCGCTTTAGACTCCTGATACAGTATAACCTCATTCTGTACATATCAAACTGGACTGACTGTAAAGCTTTTGCTGTGTAATAAAGACCTTTATATTCATCTATGCTAGTGTAAATTGTGTTCCTTTCATACGAACATGAAGATTCTGTTTGTATTCCATTTCACTTGGAACATTTGTGTCTAAAAGGTTGCTTATGTTGGATCTTAAAGGGAAAAGATTTACATTTTTACATTTACATTTAGTCATTTAGCAGACGCTTTTATCCATAGCGACTTACAATAGTCGAGAAGAATATAGATGGAGAAGAATGCTTGTTATTCACTTCCTTCATCTACAATCTCCGCTGGTACAGAGTATAAAAGCAGCAACCTTGTGATCACACGTCCAGAACTCGAACCACCAGACCACAACTGCCCTTTAAGTTAATACCAGTAGAATTGTTCATGTTCTAATAATCACAGTTACAGAATTGTATTGTATTCATGTATTAGTATGTTGTAAATAATGTGGAAAATAAGACAAAAGAACCAGAAATCTCACAAATATCTGCATCTTATTTAAGACAATGTTACTCTCAATGTCTCAATATTGTTCTTCTCAAATACACACAGATCAGGATTATTTGACCATGAAAAGATCTGAGTTTAAGATAACATTTAAAACATTTACATTAAAGAAATAATTTTAAAGATGCTGTGTGGTTATTCATTCTTTTAGCCTGAATAAATCGCTGTTTAGAATCTTTTAGATCATGCCGAGGAAGTGGTGACATGAATCATAAAGTTCAGTCTAGGAAAACTTGAGTGCATCTGTTGTAAAAGCACTTTACTCTCGGATTTATAGTCTGATAACCTCATTTGGAATATAGAATGTAAAATAGCTGCATTTCAGCCGACAGTGTGTTTTGACATCCAAACTCTCATTCTGAACACTATATTATCCATTATTAATGCCGAGAGTTCACACCCTTCACATTTAATGGCAACTAGAGAGCTTATGTCATAAAAACTAAAGTACTTTATAAAATCAGCCTACACCAAAATCAACATCTGTGTAATGGAATTATCTCACTTGAACCTTTCCAAATGTCTCTGGAAGGAAAATTGCTTCATTTTCTTGGACTCATTATGTGGGAAACAGTAGAAAATACTTAAGCAGCACTTTAAATCCAAATAATGAGATTCTCTTGTTTGCCACTTTATACTTTAAACTTCTAAAATGACTTCAATTCACTGAAGAGTGTTTAGACAATTGAAACACTTGATATTACTTCATACTGAGCTCTTATGCATTATTGCCACAATACCTAAAAACAGCCAATGGACTCTATTGAGTGAAAAAATATTTTGTGGTAATGTTTGAAAGCTTTTAATTTTTCCAAACTCTAAACCTTGTCACTGCATGATTATCAGCATATAATGGACATGACATAAAAACAAATCTGTGACCATGATATATGCGGAAAATATATATTTACTGTGAACATTCAACAGCTTCCATAAATGAAAAGTAATGACTAGAGTTCCTCTAAATTTTGGGAGCCTTTTTCATTAAACACTCTTACTCTAGTTTCATTGATAAAACATGAGGTTGTTTGTCTCTTTAGCTATTTAAAAAAATATAGAAATTCAAATGAAGAGTTTTTTTTATCTGAACGCACTGCAAAAGTGGTTTCATCTGTGTATTTTTAATGAATCATTTTAATCTTAAAACCAAGGATAAAGATTTGTATTATTATCTACGGAATCATAAAGTATGTAATAAGAATGGGGGGTCAGTTGTGGTCTGTGGTGGTCAGTTGTGGTCTGTGGTGGTCAGTTGTGGTCTGTGATGGTCAGTTGTGGTCTGTGGTGGTCGGTTGTGGTCTGTGGTGGTCAGTTGTGGTCTGGTGGTCAGTTGTGGTCTGTGGTGGTCAGTTGTGGTCTGTGATGGTCAGTTGTGGTCTGTGATGGTCAGTTGTGGTCTGTGGTGGTCGGTTGTGGTCTGTGATGGTCAGTTGTCGTCTGTGGTGGTCGGTTGTGGTCTGTGGTGGTCAGTTGTGGTCTGGTGGTCAGTTGTGGTCTGGTGGTCAGTTGTGGTCTCTGGTGGTCAGTTGTGGTCTGGTGGTCAGTTGTGGTTTTGTGGGTCAGTTGTGGTCTGTGGTGGTCAGTTGTGGTCTGTGGTGGTCAGTTGTGGTCTGTGATGGTCAGTTGTGGTCTGTGGTGGTCGGTTGTGGTCTGTGGTGGTCAGTTGTGTTCTATGATGGTCAGTTGTGGTCTGTGGTGGTCAGTTGTGGTCTGTGATGGTCAGTTGTGGTCTGTGGTGGTCGGTTGTGGTCTGTGGTGGTCAGTTGTGGTCTGTGATGTTCAGTTGTGGTCTGGTGGTCAGTTGTGGTCTCTGGTGGTCAGTTGTGGTCTCTGGTGGTCAGTTGTGGTCTGTGATGTTCAGTTGTGGTCTGGTGGTCAATTGTGGTCTGTGGTGGTCAGTTGTGGTCTGTGGTGGACAGTTGTGGTCTGTGGTGGTCTGTGGTGGTCAGTTGTGGTCTGTGATGTTCAGTTGTGGTTTGTTGGTCAGTTGTGGTCTGTGGTGGTCAGTTGTGGTCTGTGGTGGTCAGTTGTGGTCTGTGGTGGTCAGTTGTGGTCTGGTGGTCAGTTGTGGTCTCTGGTGGTCAGTTGGGGTCTGTGATGGTCAGTTGTGGTCTGGTGGTCAGTTGTGGTCTGTGGTGGTCAGTTGTGGTCTGTGATGTTCAGTTGTGGTCTGGTGGTCAGTTGTGGTCTCTGGTGGTCAGTTGTGGTCTGTGATGTTCAGTTGTGGTCTGGTGGTCAATTGTGGTCTGTGGTGGTCAGTTGTGGTCTGTGGTGGTCAGTTGTGGTCTGTGGTGGTCAGTTGTGGTCTGTGGTGGTCAGTTGTGGTTTGTTGGTCAGTTGTGGTCTGTGGTGGTCAGTTGTGGTCTGTGATGGTCAGTTGTGGTCTGTGGTGGTCAGTTGTGGTCTGTGATGTTCAGTTGTGGTTTGTTGGTCAGTTGTGGTCTGTGGTGGTCAGTTGTGGTCTGTGATGGTCAGTTGTGGTCTGTGGTGGTCAGTTGTGGTCTGTGGTGGTCAGTTGTGGTCTGTGGTGGTCAGTTGTGGTCTGTGGTGGTCTGTGGTGGTCAGTTGTGGTCTGTGATGTTCAGTTGTGGTTTGTTGGTCAGTTGTGGTCTGTGGTGGTCAGTTGTGGTCTGTGATGTTCAGTTGTGGTTTGTTGGTCAGTTGTGGTCTGTGGTGGTCAGTTGTGGTCTGTGGTGGTCTGTGGTGGTCAGTTGTGGTCTGTGGTGGTCAGTTGTGGTCTGTGGTGGTCAGTTGTGGTCTGGTGGTCAGTTGTGGTCTGTGATGGTCAGTTGTGGTCTGTGGTGGTCAGTTGTGGTCTGTGGTGGTCAGTTGTGGTCTGTGATGTTCAGTTGTGGTCTGGTGGTCAGTTGTGGTCTGTGATGGTCAGTTGTGGTCTGTGGTGGTCAGTTGTGGTCTGTGGTGGTCAGTTGTGGTTTGTTGGTCAGTTGTGGTCTGTGATGTTCAGTTGTGGTCTGGTGGTCAGTTGTGGTCTCTGGTGGTCAGTTGTGGTCTGTGATGTTCAGTTGTGGTCTGGTGGTCAATTGTGGTCTGTGGTGGTCAGTTGTGGTCTGTGGTGGTCAGTTGTGGTCTGTGGTGGTCAGTTGTGGTCAGTTGTGGTCTGTGATGTTCAGTTGTGGTTTGTTGGTCAGTTGTGGTCTGTGGTGGTCAGTTGTGGTCTGTGGTGGTCAGTTGTGGTCTGTGATGGTCAGTTGTGGTCTGTGGTGGTCAGTTGTGGTCTGTGATGGTCAGTTGTGGTCTGTGGTGGTCAGTTGTGGTCTGTGATTTTCAGTTGTGGTCTGGTGGTCAGTTGTGGTCTGTGATGGTCAGTTGTGGTCTGTGGTGGTCAGTTGTGGTCTGTGGTGGTCAGTTGTGGTCTGTGATTTTCAGTTGTGGTCTGGTGGTCAGTTGTGGTCTGTGGTGGTCAGTTGTGGTCTGTGGTGGTCAGTTGTGGTCTGGTGGTCAGTTGTGTTTTGGTGGTCAGTTGTGGTCTGTGATGGTCAGTTGTGGTCTGGTGGTCAGTTGTGGTCTGTGGTGGTCAGTTGTGGTCTGTGGTGGTCAGTTGTGGTTTGGTGGTCAGTTGTGGTCTGTGGTGGTCAATTGTGGTCTGTGGTGGTCAGTTGTGGTCTGGTGATCAGAGAGATGGACTTGTAAACAGGAGGTTGTTGGGTTGAATAACATATTCCGTGAGCCTAAAGTAAAGTGATGGTTTTAAAAAAGTTTTCAATGTCCGGTCACACTTCCATCATCCTGAAGATGTGTTGAATTCTTCATGTGTTTCATTTAATGAAGCGAGTGAGTCTGAGGTATTTTTTATTTGTTATATTTATTGCCCAGTGCTATGGGTATATGATAGCATCTCTCTGCAGCCGTTAAAGACGGACTCACGCTGTTAACAGTCAGTCTGAGGCTTTCATGATAAACAACCCGCCTGTTCAATGAGGAGGAAAAGATATAAACAAAAAGATTTATGAGATCATAAGCTGAGGTCTAAGAAAAATATCTCAAAAATAATTATTCCAGATGAATGTGATAAAGCCATTATCCAGATTTTTGTGACGTATTAGCCTGTAGAAGACAAGAATAGGTTGACATCTGATGAAGTTAGAAGTTTGAGCAGGTTCACATCTCTCTTGTGTTTTCAGTTTTTACAGAACTCAAAATCAAATTTTTTGTCTGTTTGAAAGTCTAAGCCAACATTTTATTTGAGGGTAAAATCAAGCTGAAATAATCCGAGATTTTATTCAAAACAAAGCTCTGCTGCATCATAGAGTCTGTTCGGAAATGTCTTTTATTTCACATTCCTGACTTTGTAAGTGAGAAGTGTTTTTGACAGATTTGAAGGATGCGTTAAAAGTTCAGTTAGTCTCTGTTTGGGCTGATTACAGGCTTTAAATCTTTCTAATTTGATCTTTTTTATTTATAAAGACAGTATACATTTACATCTGATTTGATGAGAAAAATCATTTGCTTTTAATAAATCATTTACTTTGCTTTTAGGAAGGATAACCAAACAGACAACAAGAAGTCTGGAAGTGACTTTTGCTTCTAAGAGTTAGTCTTTCTATAATGTTTAGTCTTAATAAAAGAAAACAGATGTATTCAATCTCAGTGAACTGAATACTTTCTGAGGTGATGTCGGGGCAGTGGGATGCTGATGCTATCTGGTGTCATGACTAAATGTCTTTAATAGAATATTGAGGTGACAGAATCATTAAAACACACAAATCCTGTTTGAGCTTGCCAAAGACAGACGGCTTTTATTATTGCCTTGCCATTTCAAGCCCCTCAACCAGCTAGATACAAATCTGCAATCGATAAAAGACAGAAATAGGAGTTTTCAGTTAGAAGACCACATCTACCACCAGATCCATCACATCTGCTCTTTAATCTGTGCACACAAGCGTCAGATCTTTTGCTATGCTGATGTGGTTTATGTTACTAAATGATGTAGAATATAATAGCCATCATTTTTATTACACCAGCAAGGTTTCCTATTGTCTGAGAAATGATGTTTGTGTAGACCTATTGCTAAAACAAAGACACATTACAGTTCACATGCACAGTATAAGTTTGTTTCCACATTAAGTGTGAATGAATCATGTTCCACATTGTCCAACTGTTAAGAAAGAAGAACATAGGTAAGATGTTTAATTCCACAGTCATACAGAATACTACAGACGGTTTGCATAACCATTATCTGTCTAAAATCAAGAGCAGAACAAAGGGACAAATAGAATTGTGAGTTGGTGATGCCAGAAACATGTCACGCGCCGTCTCTTGTCCACTGAACCTTCTGGACGTTTGGCAGGAAAAAAATTTGTGTTGGTCAATAAAGCTTTCCGTCACAAGTGAGATTCAGCTGACAGAAAGAAATAAGAAGAAGGACACAGTGAACTATTCTTCTTGTACACTTCTTTCTTTATTTTTCCGTTGTTGAAGCTCATGTCACATTCACAGCACCCTTCATAAATGTTGGACCACACTAATACATTTTTACGTGACATTGACTGAACTCAAACATGACAGAAGCGAGAAATGTAATTCTCCTTTAAAGGAGATTAGAATTAAGAACTCATGGCATGATGCTTCTCCACAAGCTTACTTTATGTGATTGAAGAATATCCGTGGACTCACAGGTGATCTCGTGATTTCCTACACTATCTCCTTTTGATCCAATAACACCTTATAATGAAAACTAGTGTAATTTAAACAACGCTTAGTTGAAGATAAGCTAAATAATAGTGAAATAAAAACTTTTGATTGTAAGGAAAACAATAATAATTACAAACTAAGGTACTGAAAGTGGAAAACAGTAATGTGTATTACAGGGTAACACACAAGCTCATGAAATAAGTTGTGTTCTGGTGGTTAGAGAGTTGGTCTTGTGATCAGAAGGTTGTTGGTTTGAATCTCAGCGTCAGCAGATAATAACTGAAGTGTTCTTGAAGACATCTTACTCATGTTTAGTCTACAGTGATAGATTTACATTGTGTGATACTTGTAAATAAAAAAAAAAGAGTCTGCCAAATGAATAAATGTAATATGATGTAAATGTAATCCACTTTTTTATCGTAATAAAGACCAAGTTGGATGAACTCTGGATAAACACCACAGATTAAAGTCATAGTTCACCCTGAAACTGCAATGATTTTAAACAGCATGCATACTGTCATAAATGTGTTATATCATAGTATATTTGTATGAATAAGTATTTAGTAGAATAAAATAAAATGAATGCACTTACATTTAGTCATTTAATAGATGTTTTGATCTGCTGAAAGAACAGAATGTACAAGTCAACCGAAAACTGAACATAATTTGCTAAACACAACATATGTTTGTTAAGCCTTATCGGCAAGGTCAATGCAGCTCACAAAAACATACAAGCAAGACTTCTCTGAAACTTAACAGAACCGCATCACCACGTCTGTTCAATAGTGTTGTTACATCTGTTCTTCTGTATGACTCAGAATTCTGTTGGGTGGCTTGAACAAGACCACTGTCTTCCCTTCGCCGGAAGGATTTACCATAGTTTTGCTATTTAAAATGACCAATGCAGTCAATAAATAATAGGAGACACACTGTGATGGAAGAACTTAAGGATTTGGAACTGACATCATTGGGCGAAGCATGTTTGAAACAAATGGAAGCAAATTGTCAAAGAAAAGCACTGAGCAACCAAACAACGGTAGGATGAACTATGACTTTAAATGTTTGAGGGGCGAATTGTGACGAAGTAGGAAACCTAACCCAACGTTTGCCTCTATGCATACTTTCAGTTCTTTTTTAAAACCTTCTTTACATACTGTAAAACTCTAAAGTCTCAGAATAGTTTTTTTTCTGTAAGCCCATAAGGCAGAAGTTTCAGGGCACTTTATATTAAGTATATATTTAGGTTCCTGGAGTAAATAAATGGGATATTTAAGACTGTATTTAACACATTTTCCAAATGTTGTGCCAAATAATACCTTACGAACCATCATTTTTACATTGCAGTTTAAACAAACACCTACATCACTCCAAAATCGCCGCCATGTAATGACAACAAAACGAGGTATAAGTGTAGTAGTACTGAAAAGGAGAATAGAATTAAGAACTCATGGCATGATGCTTCTCCACAAGCTTACCTTATGTGATTGAAGAATATCATGTGTACTCACAGGTGATCTCGCGATGATGTACGGCCACGTACAACCAATCACAATCATCAAGCATCCCTATACTATCTCCTTTCTCCAACCCATATCACTTTATAATAAAAACCAGAATATTTTAAACAAAACTTAGTTGAAGATAAGCTAAATAATAGAGAAATAAATATCACATAGGCATATCTGAAGTCTAAGGATTGCTTTTGTGTTGGGATAAAATACCTAAACAGTACAGACCAAAACACATTCTGTACTTATCCAATACCACAACAACATAAAATATGAGTTTTGTTGAATAATAAAAAGATTAATGAATGATGGTCCTTGAGACATTAACTTTCTTTGAAAGGCCGTGTTTACTGTCAGTAACACTATGTACACACTTCTATAGATAAAAACAAACACTTGTGCTAGAATTATTAGAAAACAAGAAGACACATTAGATTTACTTTATCCATCAGCACATGATCAAGAAAAAAAACCCTCAAGGATATTAAAATTGTTGTTTTACTGAAGTAGAGAAACCAGTCGATATCATGATGAGAAATTAAAGATTGAATTTCCTCTCAAGACATTAAAAATGAATATTTAGACATTGTAGATGTGGTATTCACATGAAAATGGATCTTCATGTAAAGGTTTGAATGTTTCAGTGCTGTGGTTTGTGAAGTACAGCGTTTCTCTTGTGATTGATTGAATAAGAATTGAGTCAATAGTGCCCTGGGCCAAAATAAAATGATGGGAAACAGCTTAATGTGCTTGCAATTTTGTAAGTGTCCATGACCTTCACATCACCCGATAAGTCTTGATATATGAAGTGAGTTGATGCGAACTGAGAGAAGAAGCAAAAGCAAGATGCATAACCGCCTGAGATATGCGAATAACTCATGAAAATCCGAGGTCAAACTCTGTAATCTTTGATAATTAGCCTGACAGGTTCGCTGACAGCCCATTAACGGTCACTGCAATCAAGGCAAGTCATCTTTATTTGTATAGCGCTTCAAACCAAACACATTGCATCAAAGCCGCTGAACAACATTGGCTGGTAAAACAGTGTGTCCATAATGCAAAAAAATCTCATTTGTTTGATATTGTCAGAAACCGTTCTGCAGTCTGAAAACTCTTCCGATGACTGACAAATCAGGACCCAAAGGGAGCAGAGAACTTAATGACACAATTCCAAAATTAACATCATCAGAACACGGAGAAAAAGACACAGAGAATGTATGAAAGCGAGCGAGGAAGATATTAGAAGAAAAACTTGTCGAGTTTGTAGGGAGGAATGAGTGTTTGTACATTGTGTTCATCACTTTATCATGACCTGAAGTGAGATAGGACTGTAGAATATGGAAGTACAGCTGGACGATCTCCTTGCGTGTGTCACACAGTTAAGTGTCATTAATATTAGGTAAGATCTCTGAGTGGGACATGTTTTCATCTGGGATCGTGTTTGTTTAGTGTGACAACCAACAATCTTAACTAACTATATAAAATCACACAGTGTACACACAGCTTAAGAAATGCAATTACACCATCAAATGAGTAAAAGCCCTTAATCATGAACAAAGAGAAATGGCATTTTAGAATTTCTTCTTTGAGTGAATGTGTGGCTTATGCCAATTGACCTTATTCATCCTTTGACCATTCACAAACAGCCAAAAGAATACAACCACACACAGCACAGATTCATTTCCATCCCGTTCCATCTCCCAGAATGCAATAGGGTTAGTCTTTAGATTTTTGAGTCCCTTGACAAAAGAAAACTCATCTTTGATCTTTTGTTCAGTGCTATAATGCACGCAGCGGTCTTTAAAACGAATTTAAAAGGTATGCGTCTCATCCGTGGATCACTTTAGAGTTGATGAGACGCGTTTGAAAGATTTAGCTACCTGAATAACACCCTCCGAAGCCAATTTATTTCCCTCTGATTCCCAATTCTTCTTGTTTATACCTTCAAAATTAGTTTCAATAGTTGATGAAGGGGAATTGCATTGTAATATGGCCAAAGCTTGTTAGAAAATGATAATGAAAGCACGCTTTGTGCCCTCTACAAACAACCACCATAATATAAAGAGGAGAATCCTGGAGAAATGACTTTTTTGTTGTTTTTCCATTTCCATTAGTGAAATATGACTTGCATTTATAAACTATAATATGATTCTTTATAAAAATACACATGAAATGAATAAATGAAGATCATAGTAATCTTGAGTATTATTCTACATATTTAAACAATAAGTCAGGGTACAGTAGTCGTGGCCTTTACTTTGTTTAGAAACAGGGCAGAAGTGTGAGGATGTGATCCTGGTTACATGATAATAAAATGAAACTAATAACTAATACCTAGAAATGCACATTTCCTAATATTAAGCCTTGTATTAATGTCATTTTTGACACTATGTGTCTCACACAGTTTCTATCAATCTTATGTAAATGTTGAATACCTGTAGTGTCAAGTTCTTCACATCCCTGAAAAGTCTTTAGTGTCCTCGCATTTACAGAAGACAGATACATTTGTAGGATTATTTATTCGGACAAAAGCCGAGCCCCCGGGAGCGTGCTGTGGTCGGGGCTTACAGAAGCTTCTCCTGAAAGGAAACACGCCAGGAAAGGCGTTCATGACCCATCAGAATGCATCCACAACTAGATATAACACAAGAAACTCACTGGTCCAAAAGAAAGACATTGGTAATATGTCATCCTATCTGATCATCCTGTCAGACAATGAAAACCCATTTCATTTAGTCTGATCTAAATAACTCTATGTTCT
Organism: Triplophysa yarkandensis; assembly: GCA_033220385.1. Taxonomy (NCBI): domain Eukaryota; kingdom Metazoa; phylum Chordata; class Actinopteri; order Cypriniformes; family Nemacheilidae; genus Triplophysa; species Triplophysa yarkandensis. Next base: position 1,000,133 of record JAWHQN010000158.1, read on the forward strand.
CTCAACCATATTTCTAATCAGATTCTTTAAACACCTTCATGTGGACAGACCATCAGCAGTTTTGGTCGATGTTTTAAATATGTTACATCATACGTGTTCAAGAGAAATCAGAAAATGTGAGCAGTCATGAGGCTTGTGACAGTTGACCAGTTCAGGTTCAGATCTGGGTTTTCTAACACAAACTCCATCCTTCTTCATCCTCTTAGTTGGCCACATCACAGAGTGTTCTGTTCTTTTGTTCTCAGGTTTCTTTGTGATTTGTGACTCAAGGTGTTACCAACAAAACTGAAATCCCCTTTGCTTTTATAAGCCATGTCTGAAGGAGATTGAAGGACAAACTTTGAGCCCGCTGTCTGTTGACAGCGCTGTTATATAGCACGGCACATCTGCGCTTTCAATCTCACCTTGGCACGTCACTACAATGGGCAGAAACAGCATCGCAGATATTTTGTTTCTGAACATAGAAAAAGAAAGTTCACTTAAAGCAGCGTTTGAGCAAACGGTTACTATTGAAAACTTTTGCAATAGAAAATGAATTTTGTACCTGTTCAAAGGCAAAGTGTCAAAGGTGCTCTGAGTGCAGAAAGACAGATTGTAGTCTTATGTCTTTCTTGCAGCTTGAAGATGAACAGACAGTAGACAAGCATGTACATTTTAATTTTAATTTATAGCACACAGGCATAAAGTTTTCAGCTCTCTGAAATTGTATAGTTTAGATATCTAAAATGGGCTCCGGGTGTGTGTTCACAGTGTGTGTGAGTGTGTCCGTGTGTGAGTGTGTCCCTGTGTGTGTGTGTTCACAGTGTGTGTGTGTTCACTGTGATGGGTTAAATGCAGAGCACAAATTCCAGGACACATAACTTCACATCACTACGGTGTGTGCCATGACCTTCACCTTCAAGACCTTTTTAATAATAAGCAAGATCTATACGATGTTTGATAGGCAGCCAGTGCAGTGTTGACAGGACCGGAGTAATGTGGTCGTACATCCTGGTTCTTGTAAGAACTCTTGCTGCAGCATTTTGGACTGACTGTAATTTGTTTACTAAGCGTGCAGAACATCCACCTAATAAAGCATTGCAATGATCCAACCTTGAGGTCATAAATGCATGGATTAACAATATTTGAGTGTGTGGGCATATGTGTGTGTGTGTGTGTGTGTGTGTGTGTGTGTGTGTGTGTGCTTGCGTGCATGTGTATGTGTGTGTGTGTGTGTGTTTGTTTGTGTGTGTGTGTGTGTTTGTGTGTGTGTGTGTGTGTGTGTTTGTGTGTGTGTGTGTGTGTGTGTGTGTGTGCTTGCGTGCCTGTGTGTGTGTGTGTGTGTGTGTGTGTGTGTGTGTGTGTGTGTGTGTGTGTGTGTGTGTGTGTGTGTGTGTGTGTGTGCTTGCGTGCCTGTGCGTGTGTATTTGTGTGTGCGTTAATGAAATGCTTATATTTTCTATTTTTCAAGACAAACCACTCTAACAACTACCCCAGTAGTATTCAGAGAAATATTGAATGCATTATTTCTTTTATATATTTTTGTGTCACTAAGTCTAGCTGTGCAAGCACTGTCAAGCTTGTAGAGATGCAGCGGTTTGGCTGCAGGAGAACTGATTCTCCTGGCTGGATCTGTCTGTGTGTCTGTCTGTGTGTGCTGAGTACACTACCTGGATACCCTTTTATTAAATGTACTGTAACATATTTCATGAACAGATGCTTTGAAACATTTTAAATTGTAAAAAGGACTATATAAATAAATTTGACTTGACTTTTCATTAGATTAACTTAAAATGTTTGTAGTTTTTAGAGAAAATTAATTGTTAGACTTTTAATCAATTATTTAAGTATTTCCAAATGAAAAATACTATTGTATGTTTAACATTGTTGTGTATATTGTAATGTGTTTCTTTAAATAGATTATCCAAAGAATTAAAAAATGAGTCTGTAAAGAAAAGTGAACAGGGATTATTTGTATTTAACAAACATGACAAATTTGGTTAATGATAAAAAAATGGGATACCAAGTGACAAAAGAAAGAACATCTCTTAATAGTTAACAGCTGGCACATCCCACGGTGTCACACCGGAAGTCCGGTCACAGATATGCATCTCTAGCTTTTCTCATTGGCCTCCCTCCAACGCATCTCCCGTAGGGCACATTTAAATCATACCGCCCCAACACAGCCTAACTTTCGGTTATGACCACTACTGTCTGACTCTGAAAAGGCTTCAAGCCACACAGCTCAACTCTCTTCTTAATTCATGTCTGTTGTTATTCCTTCCTCTGTTATATCTCTGTGTTTCCAATGGCTTGGAGTCTTATCGTACAGGGCCAGCTGTTTCTAGGAAGTGTGCGAGGAAACCCAGGGCAGGCAGAATCATTGAAACTTAAGGGAGTCCCAGTCTTCATTTTTAAAGCGCTCTTGAAACAAACTTAGTGACTTTCTTCGTTTAAATATCCCTCTGTCCCAGTTTTCCCACAAGCAACATTAGTATATATTCACAAGAATCTCATCTGCTTTAGGAGAGGGTTTCATCCTTGTGCTCATGACTGGATGCTGTAATGTAAGTTTGTAATGCAGCTCATGTCCATAATATTAACGATATCAACCGTCAACAGCTAAGAACGCTCCACACCAACCTTCCGAACATATGACATACAGAAGATATATTAAACTAAGAAGGTTTCAGAAATAACCTATTAAGGAAAGGTTCTTCTTAAGAATGACGTAGCATTTAGGGGGTTTCGGAGATTGCAGTCCTGCTTTATAAAATACTAATCAAACTAATGTTCATGAACTAGGTAACTAACAAACATTAATCATAATGTAAAAAAAACGTATGTAGAACAATAAAAGCTAATGTAGAATTTAAAAAAAAAAAGTTTATTCACATACTAAAAGTTATTGAGAAATATAGGTCAGTTTAGTTCAACATTTTCAATAATATCTGCTGTTTTCTCTAAGTGCTTTTATAGGTGTTTTTCTATTCAACTGGTTACTCTGAAACATTAAAGATTCATAAGCAGTAACATAACTACTAGAATAAAAAATGTTTCCATGAATTCCTCAAAGCTTCTGCCAGTCACATGGCTTTCCCAGAAATCTTTATTAAGGGGTATTGAGCTTCATGTCTGCTCTTACCTAGGGCATGGAGTGAAAAACAGTCGGATTTAATAGTGTTATAATTTAAGAGCAGTTTCAAAATTACTGGAATCAGAGCTATTTCTTCTTAACAATCCTCTTGTAGAATCAAATCCAAAGGCGAAGAAAAAAACATCTGAAAATACTAATCTTCATCTTATGAACTTTCTGATCAAATGCCTTTAGAAGATTGGTGCTAAGTATATTAAATGCAGAAAGATGATGTGAATTTCTTTACACATAAAAACGTTTGCTGGTTTGGTCATAGTCCATGTGGTTTGGTAATTTACTGAACATAAATTGATCATTATTAAATAATGACAATAGCATAAAAAGAACAGGATTTCTTTTTTTGTGTTGTTGTGGCTACATGGCTACCAGAGCTGATTTACAACATATTTTTCACCTTTACACTGTATAAAACCTGTATGTGACTTAGGCTGTTACGGTTATACTAAGGTATCACGAGAAATGTCATTTTGTGTTTACATAAAGCAAGTCAAGAAGGAGCAAATGGTTTTATTTATATACTTCAGAGTTATTAATTTCTATGTTTCAACAAGTGTTTTGGGTGTCTTTTTCAGCTCCAAACACTTAGAAGTGTAACATGTTGAAATGTTCCTACTGTTTTTTTTGCTATAATTCACAAGGAGGAGCTCCCTAAAGTCCAACTATAGGTTTATCTCCAGAAAGAGCATCTACTCAATTCTTTCAGCCTGAGGAACAACGCTTCTTTTGGCAGAACAGCTGGCATTTTAGCAGGTATCTCTGCATCTACGCTTTGTCCATTTTAGCTGGCAGCCTGCCGTTCTCATTTCCATTCGCCACAAGACTCAGGACATTCTCAAAGGCTTCTTGATAGATCATTCACGTAGACGCACACAAACTCAGTGCAAGAGAAGGAGAAAGGCATAGAATTTATGCATAAATCTTCTTAAATTAATACACAGTTCCCAATTTTGCTAATAATTAGAAAAAATTTATTACGTATGTATTTAACAAAACTGTCTCCGGTTACGAATGGTTACCTTAGTTCCCTGAAGGAGGAACAAGACGTTGTGTTGGAGACTGAATGGGCTTTGGGCTTGAGAACCTGTTCTCTCTGAGTCTATTGAAAAGGGCAATTTATTTGGTGAATCAATCAATTCATGTCCCCGCCAGGGATGACGAATACAAGAAGGGGACGGAAGAGACTCCTTACTCCTGCTGAGGAATCTAGGTGACCTCCCTAGGACACTGCAGAGCCAGCCGAGTGTTGTGGCATTGCCCACTTCAGGGAACTAAGGTTTCCACTTGTAACCAGGGATGTTCCCTTTCAGTCGGCCTCTCAAGGTTGTGTTTGAGACTGAATGGGGTTCCAGTATAATCACGCCACGTACTTCGGCTGTGTCCTGACATCAAGCGGTTGGTGAACCGGTATGGTCTTCACAAAGCTTCCTACTGGAAGTTTAGAGACTCATACTGACGAGTAACAGGCGCAGCCTTTCATCCAACCATACTGGTGGAGAAATTGTCTGTCTCTTGAAACTTGGGAAAACGTTACCCCTCTAATCGAGGGCCTACTTTACAGAGATCACATCCCACCCATGTGGGGGGATATCATGTGAAGAATACCACTAGGGGGGGAACGTCATGGTAAGATAGCATTAAGATCCACTTTGCGGGGGCACAGCCTTTAGGTGTAGGTCCACTTGGAGGAGATCACTGGACTTGCCGTGTAGGGAAGTCTCAAGTGATAGATTTAATTGTAATAGGGTCACCCTTATGAGAGAACCACTTCGTACGAAGCTCCAGCTCAAGTCAGTGTGTGAGCGAGGCCAGGGTGGTACAAGCTCCCTCAGGCGGGTCCTGTCACAAGCGTTTCTGAGCACGTTTGCGCAGAAGGCTGCTGACGGGTCCCATCTGCCTGTATCCTTGGGGCTATCAGGGCACCGGCTGTACACGGGACACTTTAACCTAGGCAGGGTCCCAGGAAAGTCAGGGCAGTTTGGGATCACAGAGAGGTTGGTGCGGGGCTGCCTAGGGCAGCCATGCCGAGCCCTTTGCTGTAGGACCATGGAACACTGGTGGTATCCTGCAGTCCTGCACGGTATCCTCAAACAGCCCACCATGCATGACAGGTGCTGGTCACTCGTCTGCGCAAATGTTAACCAGTGGTGGCGCTGCTGGACCACACAGGTGGACATCACTCGACCACTGGACCACGCCTAGACCTTGGTTGACCGCAGTCCTCATCTCAAATATTGTGAGCGGATGGAGCCTCCATAAAACTCCCTGGCCTGATGTACTTGCTGGAGTACAGCGTGGTGGTGACTGATTTTGGGGAGAAAAAGGCCACCCACGACCACAAGTTCTAAATCGTCATGACCCGACAGAGAGGACACGACCACATGAGAATTGCTGAAATCTGAAGGTTTTTCTTATTTGTATTTACTGAAAAATGTATGTATCCTTTAAACTTTTAATAATTTCTCTATTTAAAAAGTTTAATCAAACAAAAAAATATTCATGTGTCTTCCACCATGTTCTGATTTTTGTAAAGTATCTGTTCAGACACGGTTTTGAAACCACTTCTGTTTTAAAAGGATCAAATTGGCACCAGTGTTGAAAGAACTCCAAATGATAAATAACCAGAATCAGAAGATTGTTGGTTTGAATCTCAGTGTCAGCGGACAATAACTGAAGTGTTCTTGAAGACATCTTACCCCTGTTTACTCTCCAGTGATAGATGTATGCTGTACAATAGTTGTTAGTCACTTTGGATAAAAGTGTCTGCCCAGTAAATACATGTAAATGTATAAACAGGAGTCAAAGTTAAACAATGTTTTTTTAGAAGCTTAATACGGTTTCTGGGGTTTTAAAGGTAATATGTAATCAATGTGTATTGTTGAACAGGTGAATAGTTGTTCATGACCGCAGAGGTTGGTGGTAGATTAGTCATTGTTCATTTAGTTCTGAGCAGAGAGTCGCTGTGATTACACATAAAAAATACTAGATCTATCATGACATAACATGATTCAAAGTATCATAGACATATCCTTCAGCTGTCACAGGGCAGCTTTACTAAACTTTTTCTATAAATCTCAAATTTACTGCTATATTGTATGTGACACTGGAACAGAGTGACAAGTGAAAGAAATTTGATGTGGACGTTTAGAAAAATCTGAGAAATGTTGAAACAGTGACAAAGCACACACTGTACTAATATAACCACATACTGCACATACATCAAACTACAACACAATACTAAATGTATATACTGTAAGTAAATATACTATAATATTAGGTGTATATCAATTAAACAACTGCTGTTTTATCGGAACACATCTCAGGTGTGTTTTATATATATTTATTTATATATATATTTATAATCCAAAACCACCTTCAAATCTTCTAACAGGACAATGCCAACCAAAAAGTTTTTGAATTATAACTACGACAACAACTCATCATTTTATGATTCATGTGTGGACATGATTTTACGGGAGATAAGCCGACAAAGAGCTTGGAACTTTCTGACAGTCAAAAGTTGCAGAAATATGCATCAAACTTGCTTTCTTGAAAATGAAACCCATGGAACATGACCACCCAACATGTTTAACAGTTTAAAGCAATTATAATGCATAAAACAGTGTGATAGCCCTCCTTTAACCATTGGGTAAAAGAAATACATTAAATAAAAGACTTTACAGTAATGGTTCATACTGCGTCACACCACAGAACTGAGTTCTTAGAATTTTTACACAAAGAAGATTAAATGAAGAACATTGAAATCCAATCGAAAATCAGAAAATCAGAATTGTTAATATTTAAAAGAACTGTGACCGGACTGTAAGAAAGAGATCAGAGCAATAAAATGTTCCACCGGTTGAAAATGAACACTGTTACAAACAGTCATTAGACACAGGATGCAGTCTATCATTATAAGAATCTTTTAGTCTTTTCCTGGGGCTTTGATGAGAGGAGAATTACAAACAGCGTACAGGTTAAAGAATGATGCCTGCTGAAACCTGCTGGAAGACAAACACCACACACACAC
>JAWHQN010000158.1:1009795-1089380 GCA_033220385.1 Triplophysa yarkandensis
TTGACATGTTTGTGGAGCGGCTCAGGTTTAGAAAATGACCACTGTAAATTTTGACAAAAGGAGAACAACATGTTATGGAATTTTTCTTTTAACAAAAAGTTACAGGTTTCAGTATATTTAATACAATACTTGATTTTCAAGGGACTTTTTCTATTTTATTAATATTATTTACACATATTTTTTATCACAGCTGTTAATTTTGTAAATCATATAGCTGTTGCTGCTATAAATATATGTGAAGGTCTATACAAATGTATCGTGTAGATTTTATATTCTGTAGATCTGTGTTGTTGTGTCAGTTCTCAGGGTCTGCAGTAATGTATCATTTTTCGACAACATGTCGGCTACAGATGATTATTGTTTTTCTCTCTGATGTCTCTGTGGTTCTTTTGGCCATTATTTCACCTTTCCCTGATTTCTATTTCAACAGATGCATGTGTGGTGCCGTAGAGAGAGAGAGGGAATCATTTGTATGAAATTACCTTGGCTTCTGACCATAGACAGTCTACTTTCTCAATGAACGTGCTGCTGGAGAGAAATGCCAGAACAATTTTTCAAAGAACATTTGCAATATTCTTCATCTTCTAAAAAATCTTTGTCATCGTGTTCATCATAATTCAGCTCCACATCTCATATATACTTTTCTAAATCAGAAGGTAATGTTTTAAAGGTAAAAACATAAACATTGAAACATAATTCTATTTTGCAGTGAGGACACAATATCTGGTGTTCTGTTGAAATCCATTGTAAAGAACAAAACATATCACTTATCAAAGGATTATTTTGCCATAAAGAAGCATCTGCCTCTATGTATAAGGAGGAGGATGGAAATATTCTACTGTCATATTTCTACTGTAAATCTACTGTATTTCTACATCTATCATGATCAAACTATTGTAGAAACTATTGTAATAAAGCCTTTCTTAAGGCAAACACTGAATGCAAACTGTTGTTGACACTAAAAAAGTTTTTTGGTCATGGATACCATCTTCAATTTTGCCTGGACTAGAACAAATATGTAACTCTAAACTTCATTGCCAAGGGATCGGTGCATGATCGTGTTCCATCCTTGGTTAGGTTCCGGCCCGTTTGAAGTTGCATTTTGAAGGGTCCCCCTCTCTACATGTTCTGAGCCAATGGGCATCAGCTTACCCACAAAATGTCTTGTGTGCTCACTTCCTGCTTATAAAGAAAGCACCTGGTTACATAGTGTTATTAACTATGGTGGTTCACTGATGCTCTGGGGCTGTTTTACTGTGAAGTTCTCTTTATGAGATTATAAATCCTATAAAAAGAGTCTCTTCTGCAACACATTTCTAATCACATGTGCCAGAAGCCTAATACTTGGCATAGGTTGGATCTGTCAGCAAGATAATGACCCCAAACTCATGATCCAAATAGAAATGGCTTAAGGGGCAAAAATGTACGTTTTTCAATGACCATTCTAGTCTCCAGATTTGAACCTTTTTGAAGATCTGAAATAAGTCAGTTATTCAATGACATCCAAAGAATGTCTTACATATAAAGAAGACTGTCCATCATCATCATCATCATCATCATCATCATCATCATCATCATCATCATCATCATCATCATGATCAGCATCATCATCATCATCATCATCATCACCATCATCATCATCATCATCATCATGTATAGCATAATAATTGTACCACATCTTAAGCAGTGAAGACTAAACTTTATGAGTTTGGCTGTGACTCTCACAAACATATGCCCACAGCAGATGGCTACAGCAGAATTGGGAAGAAAGTAAACAAACAAACAAATAATATTTTCCAATAGATATCAGAACGCCAGTGGCTCTAGAAGTCTTTCGAGGATCATAGTCATTTTTTCATTTTGTAAGGCCATGGAAAAAGAAAAATAGACGAAAATCCCATGTAAGGTGTTTTCTGTTGCTGTTTAAACCCAAGGTGAGATGACATGCTGCCACACACCCCACATTCCCTCTCACATACACACCACTAAGATGAATGTAAAACAAAGTCTTTCTTACTGTAGAAGATGAACATTTGTCACTTTTCTATTATGTCTTTAATAAACTGTAATGTATGAAATATAATTGTTGATATTGTATATTATATCATATATATCAACACAACATAAAGCATTCATGTAGTCCCAACATACACTGTAACAAATTGCTCTAAAATAACAGTTTTTTTAAATAACTCTCTAAACTGAAATGCTTTCTGGGGTCGTGTGACATTTCACAAAAATGTACATTAGGTTGCTGTAAATTTCATATCTATTGGATTTCCAAAATTGAATTACAGGAGTATTTCTTTATCATATTGAAGTCATTTTGTTGTTATTTTTGGTAATGTTGTTGTTATTGTTTAATTGTTAATGTTTCCCCTTCTATACGGGTGCACCACAGCCGCTGACCTTCAAGACACATCAACACACTTCCCATCTGACCAGCCCACGTCTCATTGTGTTAGGTAAGACTTACTGGGAGTACACATTCCTGAGTGAACAGAGCCTGAATGAAAATAGAAAGGTTTGTGTTATGTTAATTATCAACCACTAGAGTTATTTTCGTGGTTTTGTCTCTAATGGCATTGTTTTTTAGTTCCTATCCTCTATTTCATCTCTCTAGATGTGACAGCCGTTTGGTAACAGTATTGGTAACAGTGTTGGTAACAGTGTTGGGACTCCTGATCGCAAGGTCGCCGGTTGGATTCCCAGCACTAGTTGGAATTGTAGGTTGGAGAATGAATTGAGAGTGACTGCGGTGAGACCCCTGAGCAGGGCACCGAACCCCCAACTGCTCGAGGGCACCGGAACACTGCTCCAGATGTGTCTGCATGGGTTAAATGCAGAGACCGACGGCGATTTGTTGCCTTGTACCTGACATGTGCAGTGATAATAAAGTTCAATCTTATCTAATCTCTGAGAGATCCAGCAGTTTTGATCTCTTAAAATTTAAGGCCCAGTGGACTACTGCTTTATATGTTGCAGAATTTTTTTATCAAAAGAAAAGAGATAATTATGAAATGTTATGTGGGTTTACCTTTGAGTGTGGCTGAAAATGAGCCTTTTGCTTCGGTCATGAGGTGAAAGGCATCATGGCATGGATAAATGATTGTAATAGATATGAACTTCTTATGTAGAATAGATTGTGTTAGGAGACACTTTGATAGGAGACACTGGACACTATTGAAGGTGAGGTTATGTGTGAGGGTATTCAGCCCAGCTTCCTGTCTGACCTTTCCAACCTTCAGTCTCAGGAGAAAGAAGTGTGCACCTGAGAATTCATTTAAAGGTAACCGTTAAATTTTACTTTGTTACCTGCATTTTATTTGTGGAAATTTTTTTGTGTCTTGTTTTTTGTTACTTGTTTGTCATAAACATGTTGTGGTAAATTTGTGATTGGAAAGTCATCATTATCAAGTTCTGTGCATATTTCAAATTTATATTTGTAAGTCCATATGCATTATTTTTAATTTCAAAACCGCTGCATTTATTTAAGCATCAAGATCTTTTTGCAGCTAAATAGTTTAGAGCATTTCCTTTTTAAATTCAAAATTTTTTACAGCATATTGCAAACACACAGTACTATTATTTACTGTAAAAATGCAGTTGTTAACTGTTATATGAGTTTTCAGGAAATGCTGTAAATTCAATTACAACAATGCTGCAGTAGAAATTAAAATGTCCCGCTTGCAACCCCGCTGCCAGCAGTTTGTTGTAAAATGTACAGGTTTTTTAACTGTGGAAATAGATTGAGTGGAAATATTGAACTTAAAATATTATGGCCAAAAAAGGCTTGAAATCCTTATCTCGTCCATACCTTTCCTCATACACTTAGCATTTGACTGTATCATCTGTGATCTTTGGAATGCTGAGGGGTAAAAAGTTACAGATGTTGGCCTATTTTTGCTCGCATAGAGGTTTTTATAATTTAGTTTAGCTTTTAAACTAGCGTTAAAATCTGCAATGCCTTAAAGGGGTCATTTTCTCTTAAGTGACATGCTTTTACTGTCTCATCAGGTGTCAAAAATGTCACTTGGACTTGTGTCTAGAATATAAAATGCTGTTTGTATGCCGCAAGCTTTCACCCACTGGGCCAACAATATACTCCAGTGGAGTGGGTAAAGGGGTCTCGTGTAAAGTCTTACTTCGGAGTTTCCGCTCAATATTATCAAAAGGCTGCATCATTAGAATTTCTGTTAATTTATCTGCATCTGAACAACGACTTTAATGTATCATATATATGTCATTGATATTAATTCTATATCTTTTCTATACAGTGACTGTGGATCTGTGTTACACAGAGTCTCGCGACGGCCGTTATGCATGCGCTGATCTCACAATTGTTAAACTGCCAGTCTTATCATGCCAGGCAAGAGCAACATTAATTAAATCAATACAATGCATTTGTAAAGAAAACTTTGAATCGAACAAATCAACCAAATATAAAATAAACCCATAGAGTCTTGTCACAATGGCAATTTAAGACACACATGTAATGTGGGAAGTTCTTGTTACAGATATTTCCAAAAAATAGAGAAAACATAGCACTGCATATCCAAAGACATACACTGCTATTAAACTACTTCATTATGTTGTTTCTCTCACATCTGTCCAAGGTTATTGCAGAAGACAATGTTTCAGTTAACTGACTGAGAATGTAATCAATGTCACAATTATATTTCATCGTCTGAGTCTTGAAACCTTTAAGACCTCCTTTGCAGCTAAACTTACATTTGTCTTTTCTTTCTTTTCTTTAGCCTGCCAACTCAACATTGCAATTTGCAAAGCTGTTATAAAATGGTATGAAATGCTATACAAACACAAACATTGAAATGAAAGTTGATTTTCATTTCAGTAGAACAGAATTGTATATCAATGCAGAACCAGGCACACAAACGCCACGGCTCCTGTTCTTAGGCCACACCATAAGCAATAAAATTGGAAATAAAAAAGACTCAGGAAATGATTGTCATCTGTACTTTAACCTAAAAGGGAAAGTGTGCAGCAGAAGTGCAGTGCAGTTATTTGTGATGTTGAACTGATGAAGTTTTAATTATACAGCTGGTGATTCTTTCATATTGAAATCAAGGCATGAAAGAAAATAATGCGCTCTGATGCCAGTTTCCATACAATCATTCCTCACATACAAACATAAAGTCAAGTCACTGCTACATAAACATGCAATATATATGCAGTTGTTTTAGCCGTTCTGTAAATCACATCGGTATTGCCCTGTCAGGACTGTTTGTTCAGATATAGCTTCTATATACAGTGACAACGACTGAACGGTGGTGCCGTCCCAAAAGGGTAAGGGATCGTTCTTGCAAACCTCTGGAACGGTTCCTTGATGGTGGAACATCTGCCCATTAGTCTAATGCAGTTTTCAAGTTCTAGGGTTTCACACCTACAATAAGCGTTTGTTGTGAATCCCTCTCTTCGGTTCGTTTGGGCATATGTGACCATGGCATTCACGCTCGGACCCGCACCAAAACAATCGGCCCTCAACAATGTGGTCTCAGTCCGATTTCAAACAAACTCTATAGCAGTTCGGTATACGTGTGAAAGCAATCCGATCCACCGAGCCAATGAACCAAGCTGTATCCCAATAGGTGATCTGGGATTCTGTGGAGTGATGTGAAGCATCAGGGATTCTGTGGAGTGATGTGAAGCATCAGGGATTCTGTGGAGTGATGTGAAGCATCAGGGATTCTGTGGCTAATGGCAGCAGAAAATGAACTGTAAGCTAAAACTTAGAGCAGGGAAGACATGAAATGTCAGATAAACACATGCCCTACAATTCTCCAAAACACACAAAATCCCAGAAATGTATAAAGTGTTTAGCGAGCACTTGAAACATCCTGGAAAATAAACCGATGAGATCCGACCAATGAAAGAAGCATTTCGGACCAGAGAACCAGAAACACAGCCATATTTCCACATGCATCCCGAAGTGAACCTATTGTTTTTATATATTGGTTTTATTTGTCTAGACTGGAAAAAACACATCATTTGTTTAAAATTAGTTTTTTAACCTCCATTTATTTGTATGAAAGCATAATTTTACTATATTTTATTATTTATATCCAATTAACATCGCTTACTAACAGCAATTTACAATTAACAGCAGAGTTATTAAAGGCCATAATCGAGATCTTCTGCAATTATTTCACACTAATAATGATAAATCTAACACTTGTTTTAATGGGTTTCTCTGACATTTATTTCAAGTTGTTCAAAGAACGATTATGTTTTGTAATTGCTCATAACAAATGATAAGAAGTCTAGTTGTTTGTAGAACTGTTTTTTTAGGTTGTAAATGACTTTTTTTTTATTACAATCTGAAAGCTGGTGTCTCTGAATCATCCAGAAAAACAGATATAAGAAACGTAAAGGGGTTGGTATGATGCCAGCCTTACTTATTTCGCCAAGTTGCAAATGTTCAATGTATTATTCCCTTTGAAATACAATTCTACTGAAAATTCGATTGAAAATACAGTACTCTTAAGAGAGAGATGTAGTGTTCAGGGCTTACACCTCAAGATATACGGGACGCGACCCAAGAGCCCAAATTTAACTGGAACTTCAGAGAATGCAGAACTTAAAGAATGTGGCAGTTGTCTCATGAGAAAATAACCTGGAAGGAATTTAACTTTGAAAAAAATGTTTTTTTGAATTAATGTTTTAATCAGTTTAAAATTCTCCAGTGTTGACCATTTCAAAATAAATATCCCGTTTTACCCTTTAACTTTACTTTAAGAATGTTTGTTTAAATACATTACACTAAACACAAACCCACATCCTGTATATGAAGAATAATTTTACAAATTTCTATAAAAGCCAATAAAAAAAATGAGTTTGTCATATTTTCTGCTCCATCAATGTTTCATCCCAAATCCCTATGTTCTTTACCAAACTTCTATGAGCGATGGAACTGATTTTAAAGTTTCATATTTATAGTGTTTATAGTGTTTATAGTGTTTATAGTGTTTATAGTGTTTATAGTGTTTGAAAGAGCAGATTTGAGTTAGCAGAAAAAAACATGATTTTTTTATCTTTTTTGACAGTTTTGATAATCACTATGCCACGACTGCCACTGTATCGCCAAAGATGTCTTACTCAAGAACACTTCAGTTATTATCTGCTGACACTGAGATTCAAACCAACAACCTTCTGATCACAAGACCAACTCTCCAAAACCTCAGCGGACTTACATGAGACAAAACCTTCGGAAAGTTTTATGATCAGATGAAGATACATCTCAGATTCCCCAAGTTGTATTTCAAGAAATTAATATAATACTAGTTCTAATATGTGTATTAAAACTGCTTAATAAAATAAAATAAAGCTAGAAAATATTGAACAGAAAGCGTTAAGCTCATGCTGAGGGAGAAATATGGATTAAATATGATGTGTGATAGATTAGCATAACACTTCTAAATATCTCTATTAAGAGTATCATTATTGTGATTGCTAATGTTTTTCTTATATTTAGATGAGCTAGTTTGACTAATTGCTATGCAGCAGTTGTGTGCTCATTAATACTGTCACACACAAGTCAATGTCTAATCAACAAGCCAAGTTCATTTGCAGTGAATTATTGAGAGATTTCAACCATTAACTGAATAATAATGAGGCAGAATAAGAAACATGGAAGGAAAGCAGTAGTCCAGAATGAGAAGTTTATTCTCATATATCAAGATCATAGATCAAAGTCCTATAAAGGCAAACAATGTCTCACAAACAGAGAAAAATGTCATAACCTTTGATTTATTTCTTCATGTAAACTCAATGTGTGGCTCAGCATACATTATATTCAAACACAAACCAGAAAAAATTAAAGCCATAAATAATCAGTAATGGAAAGTGTAGAGGGTATGCATTGGCATCATTTTAAAAATGCCGGAACCCTCTCCCTGTGAGTGGTAAATCATTCAGCAGAATGGTCAGTTGTAAACACAACAGCTGAGAAAACTCAAAACTATTATATACACAAAGATAAATGCAAAAATGGATATTAAAATAAGCCTATGTACATTGTTTATATCAGATTTTTTGGTCCAAAGACCAATTTTTCTTAATAGTGGAATAAAGCATCTATACACGGCTTACAAAAGATCCTGATGTCAACATGAAATGGATTGTTTTATATGAATCATGACAATGCTAATTTATATGTTATCGGAACAAACAAAAATGTCATTAAAAAAAACTTCAAAGGAAAATTTTTCAAATAAAATGTATTTATCATTTGTGTGTTTTATTAAATCAAACAACTAAATAGGGCTGTAATGTTCTTACATTAGCAATTTCTGAAGGATTTTGGGGCAACTTGTCTCAAATGTCTTAGCATGCTCAAGAAACATCTCGCTCTGGATAAAGAACCATCGACAAAAACTCAACCTTGCGAAAACTAATACGCCAAACCAAAGACCCAACACTTTGTTCAACTATGATTATCCTTGTGCCCTTCAAGACAGCCAGAAATATAAGAGTAGTAATCGATGATCAGCTAAACTTGCAGATTCATGCTCTACAACTACAGGGAGACCAGACCTTTCTCCTCGGAACATGTAACACAAATCCTTGTCCAGGCTCTGGTACTGTTCAGGCTGGACTACGGCAATGATCTGCTTACTAGACTCCCAGAGTGCCAACCAAACCTCTGTGGATGATACAGAATGCGGCGGCGAATCAGTGTAACAATTTGGACAAACATTTTTCAAGTAAAGTGTCCTGCTATTATTTATATCAAACTTACTAACCAGAGTAAAATAAATTCTACTTCTTGGTCATATTTGTGAACTATTACTAATATAACAAAATATACACTGTGTTGGACAAAAACATTCATCTAACTGAAACTTTCATGATTATTAATAGTATAATATTACTTGTAACATGATTTGTGATGTTTGTATACTGGCATTAGTACAGGTACTGCTCAATAAGTTGGGGTAACACTAATAACTAATCCAGAGCCTCCTCCAGTCTAAGCATAAGCAACACTTTTCTGAATAACAGTACCCAAACTATTCAATTATAGCCTAACTCTACTTAAAATTAAAGATAAATGAACAAAAATCACAAACACCTCTTTTTAATGAAATACAATCACATTTTCTAGATTAACTGTGATTTTATCTATTTATGCAGTCAGAATAAAAGCACGCTGGAAAACGTCTCATGTTATTTATGGTAATTTTGAGTCGTGTCGTCTCCTTGTCCTGTGCACATCGGGAGTCAAGCAGGCAGTGCATTGCAGTAGTCCAGCCTGGACAGGACAAGAGCCTGAACCAGGATTTGTGTGGAATGTTCTGAGAGAAACGGTCTGATCTTCCTTATGTTGTAGAGCATGAATCTGTAGGATCTGACAGTCGCGGCAACATGATCTGTGAAGTTGAGCTGATCATCGATGATTACTCCCAAGTTTCTCGCAGACCTGGAGGGCACAATGGTTGATGCTCCTGGTTGGATAGAGAGGTCGTGACGAGTCTTCGGGTCGGCAGGGATGACAAGAAGTTCCGTTTTCGCATGGTTTAGTTGTAGGTGCTGGTGCTTCATCCAGAGCTAGATGTCGCTCAGACATGCTGAGACTCGGGTCGAAATCGTCTGATCTTCCGCATGAAACGCAAGGTGGAGTTGCGTGTCATCCGCATAACAGTGGTAGGAGAAGCCATGCTTACAAATGACTGATGTTGCAGTTCTGAGACTTCACCTCCCCACGAAAACCTGAAGGATCTACCTGAGAGGTAGGATACGAACCATTGGAGAGCCTTGTCGGAGACGCCAGTTTCCTTGAGAGTCGAAAGGAGAATACTGTGGTTAACGGTGTCAAAAGCAGCGGATAAGTCTAGCAGGATTAGAACGGATGACATGGAGGCCGCCCTTGCCAGTCGTAGATCTTCAACAACTGAGAGCAGAGCTGTCTCTGTTGAGCGTCCTTTCTTGAAGCCTGACTGGTTGCTGTCCAAGAGGTTATGTTGAGTAAGGTAGGCCAAGAGTTGGTTGAAGATAACACGTTCCAGTGTTTTTCCGATGAAGGGCAGGAGAGAAACTGGTCTGTAGTTCTCTAGAAGTGCGGAATTAAGCGAGAGTTTCTTGAACAGCAGGGTGATCCGGGCTTCTTTAGAAGCAGTAGGAAATGTGCCAGAGTTGAGCGATGAGTTGATGATGTGGGTGACTGCAGGGATGACAGATAGAGAGATGTCTTGCAGGAGATGGGTGGGGATGGGGTCCAGCGAGCAGGTAGGCGGTGGTTCCAGTCAATGATTTTCGCAGCGTCGTTTTCAGTCAACGGAGAGAAAGAGACGAGAGAGGTGGTCAGAGGAACCTGAGTATGGTGCAGCGGTGGTGGAGCAGAAAACTGACTGCTGATAACGGTGGTCTTATCACAAAGAAGGATGCAAAGTCATCAGCTGTTAGGTCCGACGAGGAAGGTGGTGTGGGAGGACAGAGTAGAGCAGAGAAGGTCTTGAAGAGAGCGCGAGAGTCTGTTGAGCTGTTTACTTCGCCTGGTAGAACTGAGTCTTGGCGACCGAGAAATCCGCAGAGAAAGAAGAGAGAAGAGTTTGATAGAGAGAGAGATCTGCAGGGTCATTAGATTTGCGCCATTTTCTCTCAGCTGCCCTGAGCTTGTATCTGTGTTTCCGGAGGACATATCAGAGAGCCAAGGTGTTGAAGGGTTGACACGGGCTGGTCGAGTTGTAAGCGGGCATAAATTATTCAAGCAGGATGTAAGTGTAGAGTATAGAGAGTGATGAACGGTGATGAATGATCTCTTATGTCCCCTTTTATACCCTTCATTGCCGGCGATGACATGAATCGATTCATTCCCCAAATCAATTGGCATTTTAGATCAAGATCAACTTCATTCAGTCAAACACAAAGTTGAGTGACCAACTGAAAGGGAACTTCCTTCCAACTGCCATGTAGTTTTTTCAACAAAAAAATATATTTATGTTACAGTGTCTTGCCCATTAATAAAGTTAGATTAACATAATACGTTTCATTAATATCACTGAAACAAACTAATAAAAGTTGAAACAAGGAAAATTTTAGGTTTCCCCCCACGATTTTTGAGGAGATTTTTGTATTTTGTAATTCTTTTTTTTTAATAAAGTCGCCTACAGGACAACCACAGGTTCATCACCCATCTATCTTCACTCGCTGAATCCCAGGAATACTCCCTCCAGATCTCTGTGCTCTGCTGATGAGCAACGTCTGTGGTGCATCGGTTCCTCAATGATGGAACGATCTGCCCACATTGGACAGACTCAGTCTCCATCTTAAACAAATGCCAAAAAAACTACTTTTCCATTTAAATCTAACTCTTTTACATTTACATTTACATTTAGGCATTTAGCAGACGCTTTTATCCAAAGCGACTTGCAATAGTCGAGGAGACAAAACCTCTTCCCTTACCTTCTCACTCTTTGTAAAAAAGTTTTTTTTACCATTTTTCCTTGCACAGATTTTATCTCACCTTGTGTAATGTTGTAAAATTACTGTAGCACTGACTCACCTACTATGGTCTCTGGTATGTACGGCTTTATTGTCTCCACGATTCTTTGTAAGTCCCTTTGGAAAAAATGTCTGCTAAATGCCTAAATGTAAATTTAATCATGTCAGGAGTCAGGTTGTTATGAAAACGGATTCAGAAAATAATACTTTCATTTATTATGGTTATTATATCAGTATTTTTACCTAGGAATTATTATAAATGTTGACGTGTATTTGACGTTAAGGACTAAAGGCCATATGTTGAAGCAAGATCTAGTGGTCTGACCATACCACAGCTTGTACACATGAGTTCTGGTGTCTCTGACTCTCAGTATCTTATAGTCCACAGATGGAGTTTAACCTTTTCCCAGCACCTCGGAGAACGCTTCTCAATTAGTTGGCTTGTTACAGGAGGTGCTAACCTTTTCACAAATTCAGCTTGTACACGTTCCATCTGCTTAGATCTGTGCTAACGCGCAATGTGTCTAACATGATTTATCCAATGAGAGTCTGACATGAAATGAGATGAACACTTTTATTTCTGTGAACACAAACATTAAGATGAATTGAGAAGTAACACTACTGTCATTACAAACTCCTGTTTTCCATTGAACACATTACAGGAGATAAGTCATATTTTACACAGTGATTGGTAATATTTCACACTTTACTATCCTTCACTTCTTACACCACAGTTTGATTTCAGACAAACACAAGTCATCATTCATGACTGGGAAACCATTGCTGTAAAATGTGCGCTGTTATTGGTTTGTTTGAATTTGGAGTGGGGGGGGAACTTCAGGCTATGTCAAGCACCTCTTTCATAGCTGATCAGTGAGATGTGAACACACAAAGTAGGAAACACTCACACACACACACACACACACACACACACACACACACACACACACACACACACACACACACACACACACACACACACACACACACACACACACACACACACACACACACACACACACACACACACACACACACACACACACACACACACACACACACACACACACAGACGCACGCACGCACGCACACAAACGCACACACACAAACACACACACACCCACCCACACCCCTCTTGCTGGTTTATATAAAATTAAGTGCATTGTCCCTTTTCTTTACTCTGACTTTACTTTATGTCCTTTATGTAACATTGTTGTAGCACTTGTACACCTATTGTTGTATCGGCTATTTACCGCTTCATTGTCTCCTCGACTATTGTAAGTCGCTTTGGATAAAAGCGTCTGCTAAATGACTAAATGTAAATGAAAATGTAATGTCCTGACACAGTAATAAGCGTACATATTTTGGGAGGGGGTCAAAACGTAGGTCAGATAAATTACAACTATCCAAAACACCCTAGCAAAGCCAGACCAAGTGGACTATAGATTGGCTGAACTAGCGTTAGAAAATGTAAAGCTGTCTTGTATCACAGTCAAGGTTGAAAGAAAATGTCTCAATTGTTGTACAATAAGTGGAAATTTAAGCTTGTGTTTTGTATTAAAACTTCAAATCTAGAAATATCATGAGATTGGATATGTGGGTTAATTAAACAAGCATTAACTATGATGTATATTTCAGTGTTAATGAGAGTTACATCTCTCAGGAAACAAGAGATTACACTCATAAAGCGTCCCTGCTGGAAACATGATGAAATTGCTGATTCTTTTTGATCAAGATTTTCTTGGAATTCTCAGCCCGAGGATGTCAGACACATACATGTTAATAGTATTGGAAACTCAAATGCGAAGACAAGAAAACTCTTGGGTATATTCATCAGAGTTCTTAAATGAAGACGTTATATGGGGTGCTGCAGTCATCAAAAGTCTCAAAAGAATTGATACATTGTAGTTTAAATACATTTTAAATTGGAGATAGGGTACAGGGGAATGATCCCAAACAATGCATGTAAATGAAGTATTCAGGCATAACCAAATGGCCCATTTACACCAGTCCTATTCCAATCATCATAACTACTTAAAGACATTGGCACATGTAACAGTGCTTACAGTTTAACAAGTAAATCAAATGGATACATCCAAGCATTTTTCAGAAAGAAGCGAGTGTGTTGCTGAAAGAAGCGAGCGTGTTGCGTAGAGA
This sequence comes from Triplophysa yarkandensis, assembly GCA_033220385.1. Classification (NCBI taxonomy): domain Eukaryota; kingdom Metazoa; phylum Chordata; class Actinopteri; order Cypriniformes; family Nemacheilidae; genus Triplophysa; species Triplophysa yarkandensis. The sequence goes on from JAWHQN010000158.1 coordinate 1,023,413, forward strand.
AGCGAGCGTGTTACAGTAAGAAGCGAGCGTGTTGAGGAAAGAAGCGAGCGTGTTACAGTAAGAAGCGAGCGTGTTGAGGAAAGAAGCGAGCGTGTTGCGTAGAGAAGCGAGCGTGTTACAGTAAGAAGTGAGCATGTTTCAGAAAGAAGCGAGCGTGTTGCGTAGAGAAGCGAGCGTGTTACAGTAAGAAGCGAGCGTGTTGAGGAAAGAAGCGAGCGTGTTGCGGAGAGAAGCGAGCGTGTTACAGTAAGAAGTGAGCATGTTTCAGAAAGAAGCGAGCGTGTTGCGTAGAGAAGCGAGCGTGTTACAGTAAGAAGCGAGCGTGTTGAGGAAAGAAGCGAGCGTGTTGCGGAGAGAAGCGAGCGTGTTACAGTAAGAAGCGAGCGTGTTGAGGAAAGAAGCGAGCGTGTTGCGGAGAGAAGCGAGCGTGTTACAGTAAGAAGTGAGCGTGTTGAGGAAAGAAGCGAGCGTGTTGCGGAGAGAAGCGAGCGTGTTACAGTAAGAAGTGAGCATGTTTCAGAAAGAAGCGAGCGTGTTGCGTAGAGAAGCGAGCGTGTTACAGTAAGAAGCGAGCGTGTTGAGGAAAGAAGCGAGCGTGTTGCGGAGAGAAGCGAGCGTGTTACAGTAAGAAGCGAGCGTGTTGAGGAAAGAAGCGAGCGTGTTGCGGAGAGAAGCGAGCGTGTTGAGGAAAGAAGCGAGCGTGTTGAGGAAAGAAGCGAGCGTGTTACCGTAAGAAGCGAGCGTGTAGCGGAAAGAAGTGAGTGTGTTGAGGAAAGAAGCGAGTGTGTTGAGGAAAGAAGTGAGCGTGTTGAGGAAAGAAGCGAGTGTGTTGAGGAAAGAAGCGAGCATCTTGAGGAAAGAAGCGAGCGTGGTGAGGAAAGAAGCGAGCGTGTTGAGGAAAGAAGCGAGCGTGTAGCAGAAAGAAGCGAGCGTGTTGAGGAAAGAAGCGAGCGTGTAGCAGAAAGAAGCGAGCATCTTGAGGAAAGAAGCGAGCGTGTAGCAGAAAGAAGTGAGCGTGTTGAGGAAAGAAGTGAGTGTGTTGAGGAAAGAAGTGAGCGTGTAGAGGAAAGAAGCGAGTGTGTTGAGGAAAGAAGTGAGTGTGTAGCAGAAAGAAGCGAGCGTGTAGCAGAAAGAAGTGAGTGTGTTGAGGAAAGAAGCGAGCGTGGTGAGGAAAGAAGTGAGTGTGTTGAGGAAAGAAGTGAGCGTGTTGAGGAAAGAAGTGAGTGTGTTGAGGAAAGAAGTGAGCGTGTAGAGGAAAGAAGCGAGTGTGTTGAGGAAAGAAGTGAGTGTGTTGAGGAAAGAAGCGAGAGTGTTGAGGAAAGAAGCGAGTGTGTTGAGGAAAGAAGTGAGCGTGTTGAGTAAAGAAGCGAGTGTGTTGAGTAAAGAAGCGAGCGTGTTGAGGAAAGAAGAGAGCGTGTTGAGGAAAAAAGCAAGCGCGTTGAGGAGAGAAGCGAGTGTGTTGAGGAAAAAAGCAAGCGTGTTGAGGAAAGAAGCGAGCGTGTTGAGGAGGGAAGCGAGCGTGTAGCAGAAAGAAGCGAGCGTGTTGAGGAAAGAAGTGAGCGTGTTGAGGAAAGAAGCGAGCGTGTTGAGGAGGGAAGTGAGTGTGTTGAGGAGGGAAGTGAGTGTGTTGAGGAGGGAAGTGAGTGTGTTGAGGAGGGAAGCGAGCGTGTAGCAGAAAGAAGCGAGCGTGTTGAGGAAAGAAGTGAGCGTGTTGAGGAAAGAAGCGAGCGTGTTGAGGAAAGAAGCGAGTGTGTTGAGGAAAGAAGTGAGTGTGTTGAGGAAAGAAGTGAGCGTGTTGAGGAAAGAAGCGAGTGTGTTGAGGAAAGAAGCGAGCATCTTGAGGAAAGAAGCGAGCGTGGTGAGGAAAGAAGCGAGCGTGTTGAGGAAAGAAGCGAGCGTGTAGCGGAAAGAAGTGAGTGTGTTGAGGAAAGAAGCGAGTGTGTTGAGGAAAGAAGTGAGCGTGTTGAGGAAAGAAGTGAGCGTGTTGAGGAAAGAAGCGAGTGTGTTGAGGAAAGAAGCGAGCATCTTGAGGAAAGAAGCGAGCGTGGTGAGGAAAGAAGCGAGCGTGTTGAGGAAAGAAGCGAGCGTGTAGCAGAAAGAAGCGAGCATCTTGAGGAAAGAAGCGAGCGTGTTGAGGAAAGAAGCGAGCGTGTAGCAGAAAGAAGTGAGCGTGTTGAGGAAAGAAGTGAGTGTGTTGAGGAAAGAAGTGAGCGTGTAGAGGAAAGAAGCGAGTGTGTTGAGGAAAGAAGCGAGCGTGTTGAGGAAAGAAGCGAGAGTGTTGAGGAAAGAAGCGAGCGTGTTGAGGAAAGAAGCGAGCGTGTTGAGGAAAGAAGCGAGTGTGTTGAGTAAAGAAGCGAGCGTGTTGAGGAAAGAAGCGAGCGTGTTGAGGAAAGAAGCGAGCGTGTTGAGGAAAGAAGCGAGCGTGTTGAGGAAAGAAGCGAGCGTGTTGAGGAAAGAAGTGAGTGTGTTGAGGAAAGAAGCGAGAGTGTTGAGGAAAGAAGCGAGCGTGTTGAGGAAAGAAGCGAGCGTGTTGAGGAAAGAAGCGAGTGTGTTGAGGAAAGAAGTGAGCGTGTTGAGGAAAGAAGCGAGTGTGTTGAGTAAAGAAGCGAGCGTGTTGAGGAAAGAAGCGAGCGTGTTGAGGAAAGAAGCGAGCGTGTTGAGGAAAGAAGCGAGCGTGTTGAGGAAAGAAGCGAGCGTGTTGAGGAAAGAAGCGAGCGTGTTGAGGAAAGAAGCGAGTGTGTTGAGCAAAGAAGCGAGCGTGTTGAGGAAAGAAGCGAGCGTGTTGAGGAAAGAAGCGAGTGTGTTGAGTAAAGAAGCGAGCGTGTTGAGGAAAGAAGCGAGTATGTATTAGGTATTTCAACTAAAGTGCTAAGCAGTGCTTTTGTTAAAGGTATACTTATAAAAGCTTCGAGTTTAATTACTTCACTCTAGTCATGTGTCTAGAGTTTTCTAGCAATAGGCGAAAACTTTAATTCTACTGTATAAATTCTGACTTTGAGAAACGTGTTGATGGCTTACTTAAACTCACTGCATGGCTGTGGTTAAACTACAGCCCATAGCAACCAGTCTGAGCGAGACAGAGAAGTCGTTTGTGCTGTGAGCACACGGCTGCAGTACTGTGACAGGTCTTTATTCTTCACTCTGCTGTAAACGGATGGGCAGGAAAATCAAATAGTGCGACTAATAAGCTGAAATCAGAGCAGGTGCAGAGGGAATGTTGCCTGAAATCACTCAGAGGATTAGTCAAACACTGCACTAACTGTGTGTGTGTGTGTGTGTGTGTGTGTGGGTGTCTGTCTGTCTGTCTGTCTGTCTGTCTGTGTGTGTGTGTGTGTGTGTGTGTGTGTGTGTGTGTGTGTGTGTCTGTCTGTCTGTCTGTCTGTCTGTCTGTGTGTGTGTGTGTGTGTGTGTCTGTGTGTGTGTGTGTGTCTGTCTGTCTGTCTGTCTGTCTGTCTGTCTGTCTGTCTGTCTGTCTGTCTGTCTGTCTGTGTTTGTGTGTGCGTGCGTGTCAAAAAACATGCTGTCCTCTGTGCCTCTTAAGAGTGCATTTTGCATGTGGGTAGAAATGTCTCAGTCAATACTGTGTACGTGCTGAAGGTTTCAATGAAGACCTCTCATGTTACATACAACACTATCCAAACAGCTAGAATGGCTCAGTAAAAATGTTAGTTTTAAAATAATAGGCATAAAAAACATTTTCTATCAATACTTTATCCTTTTACAATGGCTTACCAATGATTTTGTTTGATCCATCAGTTACAGTATAATAAATAGTAAATACAATATTTATGAATATTTTATTATGATAATATAGATAAAATATTGTAGCTGTCTTTTTTTTCCTTAAATTTACAGAGCATTTGCATCGCATTATGGGATTTACTTCTAAAAGTAAATCACTTTGAATGGAAACTTATATCAAGTCAGTATTTTACTGCTAAACCCCTAACCGGTTGCATCGTCCTAAAGTCCATGAGTTTTTGGGGTAAATGTGCATGCTGAACATTCCAACACAACACACACACACACACACACACACACACAACATAAACAAGGAGCGACATATAGTCTTAACACACGCGTGACATTATACCCTTCACATGAACAGTACAACACTAAACACAGAGGATTTTAAGAGGCAGTAAAGATGAACATGTCAGTTTTGGATGCACTTTTATATTTGCTGGTCCAAGACATTATCCCGTCAGAGACGTATTGTTTCAGGATTGGATGTTTGGACATATTTAATTATTGAAAACATCACATCTTTTATGAATCATACATATCCACACAATACACTTCTTTATTCATCTGAAGCGATGAGGACTCACATGAAGTTTTGTAACATCAGTTTTAAGATTGCTGATTATTGTTTCTGTTTATTTCATGATAGGTGTCCACATCCTGAACTAAACGTGACGGAAGGCTCTTCACAAATGCCTAGGATTTCTTCTGTAGTGTTTGTTGTTAAGGGTTCATATCTGCCGTGAGAGCGGTTTAACCAGGGGACAAATACTGAGATTATCCAGTCCTTGAAAGTGAAGAGGTTTTTCTTTAAGCATGTACAGGAAGCTTTTGTTTCGCCTGTGTCCCGGGAGACCATGTCTTCTACTTCAGTGATTAATAAGAGGGTTTGTGGAGTTTCAGAATTTAAAAATGTAAAAAAACGCTGTTGATGATTCTGATACCTCATTATTATCTTCAATAACTGATAAAAATAACAATACATGGAGAGTAGATGCCACAGAAAGTCTATGTATCTCTGGATAAAGTCTTTACGTGAATAGTACTGTGTTAAGGTTAAATATGATGAAATAATCTTTGTTTTTAAGGTTATTTAGTACAATATATTCTTTCTTTCATTGTGTACATTGTCATAATATTTCGCAATTGTGTAAAACTGAAATATGTTTGAATTGAAGTGATGTTGAATTAGAACTAACTGATCTTAGTTCTGTTCTTTAAGACATTTGAATGGATCTTGTGCTCTTGATTGTCGTGGGATGTACCAGGACTAAATGTGATGAATGTGGTTTAAGAAACACCACCGCTCTTTCTTCTGATGGCCTTTCATCTTCAGCATGAGTGTCGTCCGTAAGCCGATTTAGACAAAGAGTTTATAATCGATGTCCTTTAAAAAGACGTCTCTGTTTATTTCAGCAGAACCATCAGTGTGATAAGACAATATTGGCTTAACCAATGACATTTGGCTTGTTGACTTTTAGACAGGACTTTCAGTTAACTCGTGGTGTTTGTGTTTTAGAAAGCTGTTCAAATACAATCATCTTTATTCTTATTCTATTTGGTGATGATCGGGAATCATGCCATTGGTTTTTCAACAATATTTCGATAATCAAATTTTTGTCCTAATATGATGAAAAGAGATTCTCTTTAAAGGCTATAAACAGAATTTTCAGCAATGCTGTTTGCTTAAGCGTCTAGTTCCAGGCCTCAACGAATGAGTGTGGATGCGATGTTAATAGCACTCGTCAGGATGCAATAGTTCAAGCACTTCATTCCCCATGATATCTTGTGTTGATAGAAGTGTAACATCAGATGTGAACAGCATCTGAATGAAGGTCTGTTCTTCAGTGCAGGTGACGAGGTCAGGTGATAACACAGCCCAGACTTTAAAGAACTCCGGATACCCCCGGCAGATTAATTACGGTGATTTGAGCACACGGAGGTATAATAATGTTTGAAGAAACCATTTTGAGTGATGGATTAAAGAAGATTCTTATGCACGGCTGTCTCACGTCTCTGATGTAAACCGGGATAAACACTCCCTCGAGACAGACCTCAGACAGGGAACCATTACCTTACAGACAAGAAAACAGCCGGCATTTCAATGATAATAGCCAAGAGATGAATGTCACAACATAAATAAAGAAAAGGTTTAATGCCTGACAACAGAATCCGAGATGTTCCATCAGACACTGAAATTGGATCTTTAATGCAATATCTTTAAAGGCCAATTTAGTGGTTTTATATATGGCTTTGTTAAGGAATGTTCCCCTTACATCAGATACAATCATGTGTCCAATGACTTATACAGATGGCCTATGGTGTATGTCCCAGACTTCACAGATGGCTTATGTATTATACACTTTTGCTAATCGCATAAAAATGTCTCGATTAAAGAAGACAAGAAAGTTGATCTCGAGCAGTGACTGTGAAATCTGATGGTTCACCTTGAAGTAAAACATTGTAACATGCGCTTGCACTTGCACAGATTTATGACAATCATTTGAAAAAACTTATTGCTGCTTTTGTTCTTGTGATGTTTGTTGTTTTCTAGATCACTTCCTGTGTTAGAACATACATGAGATTGTAAGACATTGTTCACAATTAAACCACATAATCATATGGATTTAGATATTTTGTCGAAATTAAATTACATAATTCTAATTCTAACTAATATCAAGCCATTCATGTTATTATTTACACAAAAATAAAATGAGTTTGACTATTAACTCAAGTCTTTAAGACCACACGTAATAGTATATTTTGAAGATTGTTGGGAATTTACATTCATTCACTTGATAGACATGATAGACATACATGAGTGCCATTGCCAACTTTCTTTAAAATATTAACTTTGTGTTCTGTAGTAACAAACATGATTAAAATGCCAAGAGATTAAATGATAACAGCATTTTCACTGAAAACTCAGAGGCAGGTTCTACGATTTCTGGTTGTCGATGTTCTATTCAAAATCACAGACACGCCCCTAAAGCAGAAGGGTCTCGCCCCCTTTTTATAGCTCCACCTCTCTCATACGTCATCGGTCGCTCTCAGCTGATGTTCCATCCCACAATAAGAAATGACACACCCCTGACTGGTGATTGGCTGCACAATAGTTTTTGGACTCAGGCATGATTTCATAGTCCCCGCCTTTAACCAAAGGCCGAAAATGTATTTACTGAATGAAGTCTTTATAAAATGTTATCAATATTTTGCTTACACAATTCATTTATTTATTAATATATTTTCAGATGACACATAAAACTCTCCTCGCTGCAGAAATGTCTTACGTTTAGAATTTTGGTCATATTTGCATACCTGTTGACTTAAGTTTAACATTTATTTTCTTTAAGTTTACTTTTGTAATACTCTGCTCTGAGACAAAATCTAAATTCTATATTATTTTTTAAATAAACTGATCAATTTTTGTGTATAGTACAGCTCAACGGACCGAACATGGCTCTACAACAATGATGGGACAAAGTCTCGATCATTTAGTGTCCAGATGCTATTATTGTATGTAATGTAACTAACCGTGTATTACCTGCAGTCCCTTGAAACCAAACCCATGACTCTAAAACTTTTAGCCATAAAGGAACAATGCAAATGTTACATTTTCAAGTATTATTGTTTTTAACTAGAGTCAAGTACTCAAATAGATGACATAATGTTAACGGATGGTGATTTATTTCAGGTGAGATGAATTATTTCAGTGTGACGCTTGTATCTGTTTTAGATACGGTGTACTGATTTATCTGCTGAGCCGTTTTTTCTGTATTTTTGTAATGCTGTCCCTGCAGTTTCTAGGAAAGATCTTTATATCACAGATCACATCAAGAGACACTTTAGGGTGTTGTGTTTTGATGTGGTTAAGTTCTAGAAGATTCCTGAGAGATGTACACAGTTGTTGTGGATGACGTCATCGGATGATTTCTGCAAGCATTCAGGGATTCTCTGAACTTTCCCAATGTTTTCCACAAGAAGCCTGTACCTTTGGATATTTTGCTGTCAAAACTAACGTCAATTCTAAGCATTCTGTTCAGACCATTCTGTTAAGTGTTATAGTGGGAAGTATTTGTATTTAATATATCGACAATACATATTGCTTTGTGTTCATCAAGTGTCATGGAACATTAGTATGACTTATTTGTAAAAAATAATACATATTTATGAGAAAAAAATGTAATTTAATTTTTATATGGTGCATTTGTAAAGTACATTGTTTTAAAACATTAAGAAAATATAAAGCTGACTGTAGAAAGGACACAAAAACATGTTTGTAACACCTTCCTGTTCAATATACTGTATATACTCACAGTCATTGCTACATGTGAAAGTCATATTCATGATTAACACATTTTTTACATTAAAAATACAATTTATAATAAAAATAGCAGTTAAACTATGGCAGGTAACCACAAGGTGGATTAGATGTTAGATGAATGTATATAGATCTTTATTTCTTTATTAGCACCACTTCAAATATGACTGAAAATATGACTTTGAATAGTCATTCTAATCTTCTTATTCAGTAAATCTGAAGAAGCTTTACCTCCCTAATATACATGTTTACCAGTGATGTCTATGTTCTCCTGGGGTAATTATATACTGTACTGTGTACATATATACTGTATGGCATAGGTTCATTAAGACCGCTCACTGTGAGTGATCTCCATCTCTTGACAGCCTGACCATCTCTCCTTTATCTCCCAAAAAAGCGTCTGGGATTATTAGCAGGAATATTTTATGTTGTCATTAATCAAAAAAAGCCCCGAATAAACAGATACTTTATTTCAAGTTATTTCAAGATTAGTTCTAATAGATCCTGAGGTTCAGTTTTTATGAGGTGGATTATGACTGATTTACTTATTTCAGAGCCAGATGTCAATTTAACAGGTCACGCCATCTCTGCCCATTAGAAAGAGAAGAGGAGGTATTTTCTCACCTTAAACATTTCCGCTAAAGATCAGTATTTGGTCTAAACGAAAAGGAAACATCAAACTGTTATCATGCAAATAGATAGATGTGTGACAGTTGATCTCATGTTCATTCACAGATGAGTACATCATGTTATCTCCATCCATCCAGCAAAGCGAAATCTTTCTTAATATCTTGTAAAAACTGAAAACAGGACTTAAATGAGAAAATGGCCGCAGGGCCTACATTTGAACAAGTCATTGACAAGTGATTTTATTGGTTACAGTTGTGTCTACAATACTGAAGATCACAATTATTTCAGCTGAACCTCACAACATTACTCTACCATCACAATACTACAGCAGTATTCATGAATTATGAAGTGTTTTCCTCAGCCATTTCAAATGTGTACTTATCCTGTGCGATGCCATGAATAAGATATGTTGTTATTGCTGTATTAACCTCAGGGTGATCGGATCACGACCGAAACAAACCTTCAGAAAGGTCTGTACATTTCCTTTTAGTATGTGTATACATTTCTGAATGTTTTCCTAATAAGTAATATTTACTGAATCATAAACTATCTTTATTGACCTTTTCTCAATATGAATCAGTCCAATATTGACCATCCAGAGAATATAATGACAAAAATAAAATTAGCCTCATGGATGCAGGAAAAATGTTTCATTTATTTACATTATTTAATTTGAACATCATTCACTTTAGTTAGCTTAGCTAAACAAAGATGGAAAGATGGAACTAGAAACATTAATGTTGAAACAAGGAATAGTAACAGATAACAATAGGAGTTATCAAATAAAAAACTCCAGAAAAGATGGACCGCAGAACAACTGTGATGTTTACGCCACTTTATTTTGATGTCTGAGCAGATAAGTCTTGAGTTTGATAGAATAACGTTAAGTCTGAAAAATGCTTCAGATGAAGACTTTCCCTTTTCTTTATACCTTTATTTTTTTAACTTAGTCTTGCTTTATTCTTCCTTTGGTTTTTATGATTGTGTCCATCTAATGCTATTCTTCAAATTCTTTTTTGTGTCGTTTTAAACTTCACATTCAAAACCACATCAAATGTGCAAGAACATATGTCCTATAAAATAGTTGCTCTAAAGTGGCATATTAAAAAGAATCAAAACCGTTTATTGTTGAATTTAAGCAGTCAAACGTCAGGTCATTCCTGATTGAAGTCTGTTGATCAATCTGTCCGAGTTCAAATGTCAGATGTCTATCTTTAAGAACGGTTTCTCATATTTATAAAGTTTTATTTTTTCTTCTTGCTTACCATTAAAACGCTGCCTTTGGATTCTGTCTCTCAAATGTCTTAGGACTCATTGTGTTTGACAGGCTTGACCCTACGTCTTCTCTTTAGTCTTCACTCACAGTTTCAGATGATCTCCAAAGAAAAGCCAAACTTCACACAGCAGTGAGGATCTGACAAATAAGTTCTAAAAACCTGCCAAGGGATTCTGAAAGAAATACAAATGCTTAGCCTATCGTGTGAGCGGAATGCTTTCATGACATTAAACACCAAGCTCCTCTACATCCCAGTTCCCTTCTGATAAATGAGATAACTTAACTTAAAATCCTACAAAGACTTTTCTTCCTGTGATAGCTGACAAAGGTTTGCTGTCCAGGACTTCAATGCTTCTAAAGAGTGAAAGTGATTTCAGTTCTATTGAGATCTGCCAGCTTCACAGCAGTAAAAGCTAATGGATAGAATCCAACCACATAACATCCAAATTTACTGTCTGTGATCTTACTGTCTGTGTCCAGTAACAGGACATTCTATTACAACATGAACACAGTTGGATCTCTGATCCAGGGTATAACAGAGAAGGAATTCCTCATGAAGACAGGCATGAAGCAGATGATAACATCGAGACACAATCTGAAGTGAGGAACATGGTTTTATGCAGTGGAGGTAATGGAGAACAGGTGCGTGTAATTGAAGTCTGGTGACCTAGAACGGATGACTGAAGCGGTTGTGCTGCAATCCCAAGACGGTCTGACAGCCAGCTTCCAACATTCTTCGTAATATCTTTTTTATGTTCTGCAGAGTAAAATCATATAGGTTTGAAAGAAAGAGGATGAGTACATAAAAAAGAAAGCTGTCATTTCTAGGGGGATTCGACAGCAGAATAAGAAAACTCTCAGACATGTATTGCACAGTGACAACACTTTAAAATGACCTTTTTTTACCGTTTTATGTATTTGGTCCGCAGACTTTTTGGGTTTAACAATGTGAAATTCCATTAAATGTCAACCTTACAATGAAAAGAATGAGTTTTTACCAAAGGTACACTTTAGTATACTTACAGCTCAGATGTCAACAAGATGTTCAAATACTTATGTGAGGTCACTGCATTTCTGGAGTCTTATTTTTATTTTAAGTGCTTTTTCATAGTAAACTTAGGGCTATTTTTAGGATTTCCACATCCATAACACTGTGTAGTATATAGTATGTATTTTATGTTCTATTCAAGAGCTAACCCTTGGCCATTTGTTGAAAATGTTTGATTCTGGTTTGTACATTTTAATTCCTGTACATCTTAAGACGTTTGCGTTTGAGTGGCACACACAAATCCTCTCACTTTACACATTACTCTCTGACGCTGAAACGATCCCATCTCTGTCCTCCGTACCCTATCTTACAAACGAAAGGTTACATAAAACAAATGTTAAAGAGGACTTAGAAGTTTATTTCTAAGTAATATTCTCAGATATAAAACATAATGCTTTAGTAAAAGTTCTGTTTCAGTCTAATGTAAATAGCAAACAGCAACTGAATAAAAGAACCATTATTTATAGTCATATTTAGGGAAAATCATGCTAGAAAATGTCCAATTTCAAGCTTTTAAGACAGTCAACGGAAACAAAGTGTTTCATTTACAAGGAACATTTTGAAAATCTTGAATGAATGGATAAAGAATAGACTCGGAGATGAAAGAATAGACTTGTTTTATGGATTTGAATCTTGGACGATATAAACAAAATGACCACTGTAGAGATCCTTTAAGACGGAGTCGTTCTATAATTCTTATATTCGGTGGGAAATGAAGATATGAAACCACCTGTGGTTTATAAAGATGGAATATTAGGACACTAATCTGAGACAACAATGAATCTATAGACTCTTGATTCATGCTGACACAAAGAAACACTAGAGAGCCATTACTGCTATTATTTGTGTGTATGTACATAAGAATGGTCTGAACAGAATGCTTAGAATTGACGTTAGTTTTGACAGCAAAATATCCAAAGGCTTCTTGTGGAAAACATTGGGAAAGTTCAGAGAATCCCTGAATGCTTGCAGAAATCATCCGATGACGTCATCCACAACAACTGTGTACATCTCTCAGGAATCTTCTAGAACTTAACCACATCAAAACACAACACCCTAAAGTGTCTCTTGATGTGATCTGTGATATAAAGATCTTTCCTAGAAACTGCAGGGACAGCATTACAAAAATACAGAAAAAACGGATTACATCCTAATTTGAGCATGATCCGTAGTAGAATGCCACCAACTTAACAACCTTTCCTTTATTCCCACAGCTCAGTTTCAGACAATGCTGAGATCTCTTCTGCAACTCTCTTGTCCTCCGAAGAAATATCTCATAATGTTAAATGAGATTATTGTGTCTCAGCTATTTGAAATCAAACTCAATTTGTTCCCTATTTAATGTCTGCGATGTCTAAGAGAAATAATTGAGGTATTGAAGAGATCTCATCTTTTGCTCACGTGTGCTGTGGAAGAGGATTTACATCTGTTGTATGTCTTACACAAACCCTTTTTTACAGTTTCTACTTAAACTCTCTGGCATCTTTAACTGGAATTGTATATTTGTTCAATGAAAATGTTTTTTTTCTCTCTGTAATTTTGTGAAGAAAAGCTTGTTGAGTTCCCCCTGCAGTTTCAGTGTTATAGTCTTCTGCGTTATGTGCCGACTGAAGAGGACAAGAAGAGCCCGAAAATACAGTCATGCACAGATGGAGTTGTTCTTGAGATCTCAGAGAATAACTGTCACAGAGAACAGAGAAAAGGACTCATTTTAGAGATCTGGGACTCATTCTCTTTCAGTGCTAGAGTTCCACAGATGACTGTTTGTGTGCTGAAAATGTAGGGACATTATATCATATTTATACATACAAACAAAGATGACTTTGTGTCTTGTATTTCAGAACACCTGTGACAAGATTGACATATTCTGGATCATTTGGAACATAATTAAAAGATTTCGAGTATGATTTTAACTAAACTTCATAATAACGTATTAACAACTTTACACACATTTTATTAAATTGTCATTGTATAAATTAGTAAAACAGCTTATTCAGCTTTTTGAAGATAAGTTCTTATGTTTGTTTAGAACTTTATTTGCATTTTGTCATCCGTACTTCATTTCAAAGAACAGTATCACTAAAAAAAACTACGAACAAATCTATATTGTGAGCAGAAAAAAGAATCACTTCAGCCAATAGTACTAAAGGTTTATTAACCAGATCCACACTTTTCTTAGTCCATAACTCAGAAATGTGTCTGAAAAAGGTAGGAAAAATGACCAAAAGTTTAAGAATAAATCTGTAGTTATTATAGATATTATACTGTAGACATTCCTGTATTTCTCAAAGATTAAATGACTGAAAAGTTCCTTTTTTCTATAGAGATCAATGTGTTGTATTGTTGGATCACTGAAAAATCTTTTATATGAAACTCTGCCATGACATTATGAATATTACTATATATAATTATAGAATCTTTTTTTTCATTTGGTTGTTATTAACTACAGATGAAGCAGCGCTTTGGTCAGCTGATCTCTCATCATCCGGGCTGCTGCTTGAGGGTTTGGGTCACTGGTATCAGAACAACACTATGGCAGGTTGGAACATGCCTGGAATTGAACTTAAGGATTTGGTGGAAAACCCCGGTTAAATGAAATGTTTAGTGGCCAGTCCATCTTGTAGTCTTCTGTGATGGATGCAGACTTTGAAGAGCTCTATGGCGCAGTCTATTTTCCCTTCCTCAGACTGGAACGTTTACAATATAGCTGCATGTATTTTCTTGTTTAAGCAACACAGCACGGCCTGATAAAAGAAGAACTCTATCTGACCGAAACTTGCAAAAACCCTTTGCATCAGATTGTGCCGGTAGTATATGATAGGGCCCAGGGATTCCCAGGGAATTTTCCATGGTAACTTTAAGACTGACCCCTACCTGTGTGCTAATGATTTTGTGGGTCAGAATAGTATAAAAACAGCAAGAGAACATGAAAGATAAACTCGAATAAAAGAAAACACAGAAACACCCATACGGTAAATATTCTTGACCATCACAATTTTAAAAGTACATATTAATAAAAACTGCAAAGAATAAGCTGACCTACCGAAACCGTGATCTAGAATGTTGTTATAAAATTCAATAAATATTGCAGATTTGTTAGGTACATTATTGTAGCTTATAGATCTATTGCATGCCTAATAAATGTAAGAGGCACAAAACATGTAACTGTTCCTTTAGGGTTACACAATACGATAGGTCCAAACGGGGACAACATTCCAATTTTAAACATAAAATATAAATATTAGTTGTACTTTTACTATGTCAGTTTCTGTTGTTCTCTGTCATTACATCATTACAAAGCTCTGAGTGGCCTTTACGCAAAATAACACCCTGTACACAACATATGTATGAATCATACAATATTACACTGCTACCCCTCATAACACCCCCCCCTTCCAAAAATCTGCAAAATAACAGACCTGTGAAAGTCAAAAATGATGACTGAATAGTTATTGATTTAGGCAACAGCCCTTTAATGTAGGCAGATCATATTAATACATGAAGGATGACAGAGATCCGTGTAAAGTGTTTATCAGTGTCGGTTAATCTGTTTGTCCTCTCGGTGTGATGTCAAAGCCAAATCCAATCTCACTGTGAACCTAAATATTTTTTTGCCTGTCTTTTTTCGTCTTAAAATATCTTCAAGTTCTTATAACGGTATATGAACTTTACACTTTACAATGCAGATATTTTATTTTGTTTAATAAAAGATAATATTAGAATTAAATATCTTTGAAAAAATAAACTTAACATTTATTTATGCTTGCTTTACACATGTAGTCCAAAATTCTTAGATTTTTTTTATATAACCTTATATCATTCTCATTTAGTATGCATCTTGATTCAAAAATGGTTTTGTTTTTTTAGTATTAAAGAAGGAAACATTGCTCAGTATTAATGTTGTTTTTTTCTGCAGAGAGAGCATCAATGAACGAGGAGAGATTATGATTTTTGTAACTATTGATGAAGTCTACTTTATAATAAACTATTATGCTTCAAAACCATTTATAATATAAATATTGAGAAAATATAAGCATGTAAAACTAAAAGTCTTGCAAACCCCAAAAAACATTCGGCTCATAATGAAGGAATCCACAATAAAAAAACTTTGACCGAAGACATCTCAGACCTAAAACTTTTGCAGATTTTTCCATCACGCTGATTAAACCATTCAAAAGAAAGTGAAAGAGATACCCAATATCAATATGTGGAAATATCTCAGCCTCAGGTTAACCAAATACAAGTCTTTGGATTGCTGTGTGTCTGATTGGTTATTGATCTAACGTCAGTGCATTATATAGGTTAACATCAGCCCTGCTCACAACAAAACAGCAAGAGATAGGCCAGAAAATTGCCTCTCATGTCATTATTCCTCTGAAGGCATTAAAAAGCCAGGGGATGATGTCCAAAAAGCTGCCTCTATCAATTACATATAGATCAGTCCAGTGATTCTGGAGCCGTGGGACAAAACACATCCCATAATTTCACCTGCCATTAGTCCTGAAAACAGCAACATTTCCACTTCAGTAAACTAATATAATCAGTTATAGTGACCAGATTGTTCTTAATAAACATAAAAAAACCTGTTTTCTTTCCCTTTATCTCATGACATCACATTAGACATCACTTAATAATGCTATAATGTAAACCTTTTCTACTGCCCATGACCTCGATCTGTTTAACAACGAGTAAAGACCATATCACAGATTGAAATCAGAGGTTGCTTGTTCTGATTTTAATCTATTCAATAATATTAAAAAGAATTGAAAATGAATGACACATAATGAATAAACAGTACTATGTTCTGACAGGGGTGCTAGGGAATTGTTGAACATAATATTACATGAAAGTGATGTGACATAAAGCCAAGATTGGTGAGCCATACTCAGAATTCCTGCTCTGCATTTAACCTAACTAGAGTGAACTCACACAGCAGTGAACACACACACAAACCGTGAACACATGCACAGCAGTGAACACACGCACAGCAGTGAACACACACACAAACCGCGAACACACGCATAGCAGTGAACACACGCACAGCAGTGAACACACACACAGCAGTGAACACACACACAGCAGTGAATACATGCACAGCAGTGAATACACGCACAGCAGTGAATACACGCACAGCAGTGAACACACACACAGCAGTGAACACACGCACAGCAGTGAATACACGCACAGCAGTGAACACACACACACAGCAGTGAACACAAACACACAGCAGTGAACACACATACAAACCGTGAACACACGCACAGCAGTGAATACACGCACAGCAGTGAACACAAACACACAGCAGTGAACACACACACACAGCAGTGAACACAAACACACAGCAGTGAACACAAACACACCGCAGTGAACACACGCACAGCAGTGAACACAAACACACAGCAGTGAACACACACACACAGCAGTGAACACAAACACACAGCAGTGAACACACGCACAGCAGTGAACACAAACACACAGCAGTGAACACACACACACAGCAGTGAACACACACAAACCGTGAACACACACAGAGCAGTGAACACAAACACACAGCAGTGAACACAAACACACAGCAGTGAACACACATACAAACCGTGAACACACGCACAGCAGTGAATACACGCATAGCAGTGAACACACACACACAGCAGTGAACAAAAACACACAGCAGTGAACACACATACAAACCGTGAACACACGCACAGCAGTGAATACACGCACAGCAGTGAACACACACAAACCGTGAACACACACACAGCAGTGAACACAAACACACAGCAGTGAACACAAACACACAGCAGTGAACACAGATACAAAACCGTGAACACACGCACAGCAGTGAATACACGCACAGCAGTGAACACACACACACAGCAGTGAACACACACAAACCGTGAACACACACACAGCAGTGAACACAAACACACAGCAGTGAACACAAACACACAGCAGTGAACACACATACAAACCGTGAACACACGCACAGCAGTGAATACACGCACAGCAGTGAACACACACACACAGCAGTGAACACAAACACACAGCAGTGAACACACATACAAACCGTGAACACACGCACAGCAGTGAATACACGCACAGCAGTGAACGCACACACACACAGCAGTGAACACACACAAACCGTGAATACACGCAAAGCAGTGAACACACACACACAGCAGTGAACACACATACAAACCGTGAACACACGCACAGCAGTGAACACACGCACATCAGTGAACACACGCACATCAGTGAATACACGCACATCAGTGAACACACGCACAGTAGTGAACACACGCACAAACCGTGAACACACACACAAACCGTGAACACATGCACATCAGTGAACACACACGCACACAACAGTGAACACACACACACGCACGCATGCACAAACACACAAACACACAAACACACAAACACACACACACACACACGGAGCAGTGGGCAGTCATGTATGCTGTGTTGCCCGGGAGCAGTTGTGGGTTCGGAGCTCAAATTCACCTAAATCATGATATTACCAGCTTGATATTTGAACCCATGACCCTTGGGTTAGGAGCCAAAGTCTCTATCCACTAGGCCTCTATCCACCTTGTACCTCTGTCATAAGGTTTTATAATAATATCACACTCTTCCTCTCAACTTAAAGGCCAAAGATGTGTGAATCTGTGCTAAAACTTACATTAGTAGGAAAAAAGGGACCCACATGATGCTTAGCAGTGAAGACTTCATGTGGGCAGAGGTCGAAAATCTTCATTATTTCTTCAGAGGGCAATAGAGATGAGGTCACACGTGTTGTGAAGGGCCGAACAATCCCAGGCATTTGTCACTTGATTAAAATATGTGTGGCTTCACAGCTTGCTGATCACTATGATGTGAAGGAAAAACTACAACCCAAAAACTGTTGTGTCCTCATATCTGCCTAACATCTGAAGAAAGAATAAGACTGTAAGAGAAAGAAAGAGCTGACCACTCACAAGAATATATAAATGCATTCTTCAAACCTTCTCCTCTTTTACTTCATTTGGGGTCAGGCTGATGTGCACATACTGTATAAAGAACCAAATCATTCATATACATACTGTCTTTTCTATGAAATACAAAATGTGAGTTTTAGAAAATAATCTAAAGGTAGCTTTTTCATTATCATAGTTGGAGAGTTTGTTCAGTAATGGTCATGTCTAAAAAGCTCCAAAGATATTGTGACACATTGAAAGAAACATTAAACATTAAAGAGGATTATATGTGGGGTATGTAGGAATATTTGATCTATTTTATCAAGACCACATTATAGACACATACACTAGGAGTTCATTAGAAAGAAGAGACATGCCTTCATGCAGGAATAATGAGTCAAACTTTGTCCATTATGGAAACCCTGTCCATGCATGGTTGTGATGCTGGATCCTATTTTAAACCAACATTTTCCATCCTGTGTCCTGAGCTCGAGCATGGACAAAGCTGAAGGACTGATTGGATACAGAACACTCGATGTTCCGGCAGCTCTTGGTGAAGATATGAGTAAAGAAAGGTTAACAAAATATTCACACATATTTGTAAGCAATCATTCTTAACTAGTATATTTACAAGTTAGATGAAAATAGCTAAAGTTATATCACTATTTAAATGTAGAGATTTATTTGCTTTCTCAATTTTCTAAATGTCTAGTTAGATTATTTGTGTCAAGGCTTGTTAGATAAACATGTGATTTTGAGTGAAGACCATTAAGGGCTTACAGAAGAGGTCATCTACAAATGCTAAAATGGAATTGGTTGACAAGGTGTCTATTGGATAAAGATTATCTGTGGATAATAAAGAGTATACAGCGGGTGTTTTTTTTATCTTAAAACAGCCTTGATATTATGAATCATGAGCTATTATTGATGAAAATGGAGAGATATGGTGTAAGAGGAAATGTTTAGGTTACTAGAGTAAGCCTGGTTCCCCGATGGAGGGAACGACACTTTGTTTTGAAGACGACTGTATGAGGTTTGAACCTGAGAATCGACTCTGAACTTGAATCAGAAAGTCCAATGATATTGGCGAATGAAATTTGCATGCCATGCCCCAACCCGGACATACGGGTATATCATACGGGTATAAAATGGAAGATGGCGATGCTGGAAACTATTATGTCAAATGTAAAATATCTAAATCTAACGCAATATTAAATATGATACAATATTTTCTTTATGCTAACCAATTATACACAATAGGTTGTGCACACATAGTTCTATATATATATAACGTATTATCTATCAACTCAATGTACCTATTGAAAAAAAATAGAATTAAGAAATCAGCAAATATACTGCTTTATTGATTTGCTTGCATTAAATACTTTATTATACTTTATTTATTTTTGACTGCTCAGTTCGTTAATAAAGTTTATAACAATGAAGTGTCACTAAGTATGCTGAAGCTGTTTCAACAAAAAAAGTCTACAACCTATGAAGACTGAAATCGTTTAAGAAACCACGGGCAAGAACAAATGTTAAAAAAGGTATATATCTTCTAAAAGTGTTAATGTATTTATTGACAGTGATAATGAATTGAAATCTTCACTCTATTTTTTTAAGAAAATGTTGAAAAAGAAGTTGAATAATAAGTACACAACTATATGAAATATATGTGTCAATAAGATGTTTATCGAAAAACCGTGCAATTTATTTAGCAATTAAGTAGACTTGGGGATTATTTATTATTAATTGTATTATTAAAGGAATTATTGGGTCTATATTATTTATTGTTCTCTTTTTATGTTTTAAGGGATTATTCTACACTTTTTCTTCTTCCTGTAGATCTAAAGTTAAGGATGGTCATTGTGTACTGCTTATTAATGACATATGTATACACGGTAGGCTTAACAAGCTCATCTTTGCCGATGCCTTTTTCCTGTTATGTTTGTATCCAGTAATTCTGTGAAAATTGGGAAGCGAAATAAAGAAATAACACTATGGGCTACTCTTTCTGCCAGATCATGACCATTGGTCATTATAATGCTAATAATCTGTTAAAGAAGAAACTTGTTATGAAGGTTATAAGGAGCTGTGGAAATGGTCAAGTTAGTGCTAATTACTTAAGAAACTCATTTCTGCTGGTAGTTCACCTGCCCACATCACAGATCTGGATATTACAGCACAATAAGACGGTGATCACAGCTTCTCATTCATTACTTCAGATGGGAATTAAGTGCAATGAGATGTTACAGCCGCCGTAATGAATAGAAAGATACGAGTGGGAATCTGTTCTAAAAAGCAAAAATAAGAAAGAAAATCAGTGAATGACAGTGAATGAGAACATTCAGAACAAAAACTGAAAAAAACTAAGACTAAGTGGTGTTCAGCAGCAGTAGTTAGTAGTGAGTTATAGTTACTAGTTACTTCTCACAAATATAATTAGTAGCTTAGTTACATCATTATAAGAGTAACTAATCACCTGGGAAAGTAACTATTACCTTTCTTCAAAAGAATTATAATCAAATAACTATATTTTAAATAAATAAATATAAAGATTTTAACACAGATCTACACTTTTTTAATATTGTTGTGGGACTAATATGTATATTAATATTATCGTTACCATAGATACACAATAGATGTTGTCCCCCCCAAGCCTTAATCTCACACACCCACAACAGAGAAAGAGAGATTCTGCTCACATGAAAACCGCTTCAGTGTTCTCAATTATAGCAATGCGTATTTTATTGTCACTAATGGAATCAGCGTTGTAGCGGGGAGAGAGTAATCTGTTTGATTATTTGCGTCACGGTCAGGCCAGGCTCTCTACATACACACTCACAAACATCACCATCACCTAATCCCATCACTTCTCTAATCAACGCCACAATAAAGTCCCAGTCCTCTCGCCGTCCAGCATCCTCTTACCTAATGATCAAGACTCTATTGTCTGGTCAGTGTAGACCCTTCATAGATGTGTTCTCCTGTGTTCTCCTCCTGTATTTCTTAGCTGTGGTGATTTGGTTTTCCATACCCGTGTCTGTTTGTGTTCCTCGTCTTCTGTGTGGTGTGTTTCTATAAACATCTCCATCTCCATCCATATTCAAGCCACGCATAATATCAAGAACTGTTATTCCACCCACCTGTTGCTGTCACCGTATTGCTATCCTGTCAATAAACTGTTTCAACATATTAATCATTAATCATTAATCATGTCTATATAAATAAATATATTGCTGTTATTTCCATCCCTGGTGTCGAGTTAGTTTTTCAATACATGGACTTTTTTATGAATAAAATCAAGAATAAAGTCAAGAACGAAATTGACATTTACATTTACATTTAGTCATTTAGCAGACGCTTTTATCCAAAGCGACTTACAATAGTCGAGGAGACAATGAAGCGGTAAATAGCCGATACAACAATAGATGAACAAGTGCTACAACAATGTTACCGAGTTACACAGAGAGAGAAGTTACAAAAGATTTTTTTTTTTTTTAGAAAGAGTGAGTAGTTAGAAATGTAGTGAGTTAGTGAGTTAGGTGTAGCCGGAAAAAATGAGTTTTTAGGAGTTTTTTGATAAGACGACAAATGGCTGTCAAAATAATTCCCTTAAAATCAGCACTTGTTCCAATGAGTTTTATTTACAACTGTTCAATAATTGTGCCATTCGGATCGATAACATCATAACAAATATTTGAGGATCTGTCAGTGTAAGCACATTCCAGATCAGCTCTTAAAACTATATGAGTCTGGGACTAATCTAAAGGTTTGGGAACCCCTTCCATCATCACTACAGCATCAAATACAGAATCATGTATTTTTTGTATTTATGAGCACATGGTTATACCTGTAACTGAAAGTGCTGGTGTGCAGATTCTCTGAACTTCACATGACCTCAGTATACAACACCTGACAGATCCATAAAACCATACTTGTTCTTATTCT
The DNA here is from genome assembly GCA_033220385.1 of Triplophysa yarkandensis. Classification (NCBI taxonomy): domain Eukaryota; kingdom Metazoa; phylum Chordata; class Actinopteri; order Cypriniformes; family Nemacheilidae; genus Triplophysa; species Triplophysa yarkandensis. Next base: position 1,045,339 of record JAWHQN010000158.1, read on the forward strand.
GTTTCCTTCTGAAAGAGACTGCATCTGTAGTAGCTGTCTCAGCATGTTCCCTACAGCCGGTGTTACGTCACAACATCTGATGCCTACAGATGCCGTCTAGCTAGGCAGCTCACTAGATTTGAGGACACAGCCAACAGTGAACACTGATTCATTGGATGTCCACCCTTGAAGTATGCAGTGATATGTTGTGATGTGAGCTGTAGTGCATGAAGAGAAGTGTTCTAGGAAGTCAAAGAGTGTTGTGTGGAGATTATGGAGATGTTTCACATTAAATATGTTTTGAAATTAAAAGTAAAATCCCCCTTGGGATACAGTATGGTATCTTTGCACAGCCTACTGTAAATACTGTCCTGTATACTGTAAAATATGTTAATTAGGCAATGACAGAGGACATGACGGACAGGTAAAAGCTTGTATAGATGTGTGAAAACTCTAATGCTGCACTTCCTGTCTGAGGAACCGGTATGGATCCGCTTTCTGATGTCACCGGTGTCTCATTAGTATTCATAAGAAGGTGTGGACAGTTTCTCGGAAACTTTCTTATTCTTTTAGCCATTCCGAACTAAACCAAAAAACTGGTTGGCAGAGACCTCTACATCAGCTCTATTTCATTAATATATATCATATTAACCAAGGGGAACAATTGGGCTTCTTTTGAATAAACACCAGAATTATTTGGAGTTAGATAACAAGAAAGTTCAATTAAGGTCAATTAAAAGAATACATTTAGGAACTGCTGTTGACAGCAAACTATTAGACAAAAGAATTACATCTCTTCCTGATTTGCTCTTCCCTTTATGCAATAAAGAATGTTTTTTATGGCACATATTAATAAAACACATGAGCCTTTATTATAACTGATTAGCATATCTCCTCTGTCTTTTTAATATAAATCAATATAAAAGGCTTTATCCGGATCTTTATTTCTAAACCTTCCGAACCATAAAAAAATACCCTGATTTAAAACTGCAGACAACATTTCATACTTTGGCCTAAGTATCAATTATTTACAGTTTTTTATTTGATGAAATAACTGTTTTATAAAAGCTACAGGTAAAAATTTAAATATTCTAACTTTTGCAAGAAATTAGCGCAAGGAGGTCATGGACACCCACTGTTTGAAAGGGTACAGGCGCTCAAAATTCCTTCCGGTACACACTTTTTTTACCATAACAAACTGTTCCAGCGAGTAATGAAAAGTGTGAAACATGATACGGTAAGAATTCAGCAAAAATTCCCTTTAGCACACAAAGACGACATGTCAACATAATGTCGATCCAGGGACAAGAATCATTACTTTACCATGACAATCCCACATAAGATGTTCTTATGACTGTATGTAACTTTGCAACTATATGTCTTACTTCTCCAAACTCAATCTTCACACTTATACCTTAACCTTATAATCTACTAATACTCTTTGAGAGTTAATGGACATGTTTAGTATATTAGTTATTTATAGTTTGTACAATGTCTAAAATGGACTATCCTAATTTAACTGAGAAACGTCATGTGTACGAACACATTCTTCTGTAGAGCATTAAACACGAGCTAGTGATGTCTAATATGAATAAATATCATGTCACTGTTTTCCCGATTCGCTCTTTTTGTAGGTTACACAGATTTAATAACTGTATCTTCCATTGTAAGAGTTTGTATGTTTTGTATGTTTTTCTCATGTTTTCCATGGTGTGGCCCATTGATTATAGATGTAATATATATTCTTAGATTTGTACATTTGTCGATTCGTAAAGAAGTAATTGTATGTTAAAATGTATACCCATAACTGTGATGGTAGGAACTGTTTGTGCTGCATTTGTAAGGATGTGATATGGATCTCAAGAGAATAACCTGTGCTGAATAAAGTGGATTTATGAGACATGAATGTATTCCCAACCAAAGCTCATCAATCACATACTTGTTTGGGCAAGTTTGAAAGTGTTTAAATTTCATGCTTATATTTTAGAAATAAAAGTGTGTATTTTAGGTGCTTGTTCATAGTTTTAGTGAACATATACCTTTGGTTTTTCACATGCTCTCGGATCCGATAAATGTTACAGCAGGCAATTTGGCCGTATGTCAGACTGTCCTCGCAGATCCTTCCTGATGGAACTGTACAGAAGCATATGAGGTATATCATCAAAGAGATGAAAAACACATTCTATCATGAGTGAGATAACGTCAGCAGGGATGCAAAGATTCCGTTTAACGCTCTTAGTGTCAGTCCTCGAGAAATAGAAATTCATTTGTCTCACTTTGTGCTTCATAAACTGAAAAATAGTTTTGTGTTTCAGCAAGATCAACAGATGAAACTTCTTTACTTCACTGATTTCCTGCAAGTGCAACCGTGACCTTGAATATATTAAGCAAAAGTAAATGTGTGCATGCAGAAATGAGAGATATAGCTGTAATAAAGCCAAGACCTTTCCTAGACATCATTTAGCAGTTCTTCGCACCATATTTAAGAAAAGATTAAAAGCATTTCTACATGGGAAAAAACATTACACGTATCATTACCAAAACATAACATTTTTCTAAACACTTTAAATTATTTAATAGTTTTAATGAAAATAATTTATTTTTTACCTAGATCCATACGTTTGGTTCATATTCAATTCATCCTGTTAAAGTTGTCTGTTGGCTCTGTCGGAAAATGTTAAATAATGATTGTTAAAACCTCAACGTTATTGTTGCTAATGCATTCATTTTTTTATGAAAAAAAATAGAAAAGAAAAAAGTTAAAATGAAACGTACATCATGGACTCATACAATAAAATAATATAAATCAAAAAATGCAAATGTCCAGTCTGCCATTTTTATCATCAAAAGTGTTAATAGAGTTTAAAGCACTTGTTTCAAAAGAACACAAACAAATACTTTAAAGCATTGCCATGTCAATTACATCCAATGTATTATATTTGTTATTATATTTAGACTTAGGTTTGGATTTAAGCAGTTTGGAAAGAAAATGAATATTGCAATACATTTTAAACCAGATTGTATTTAGGTATTTGGCATGAAACATTGGTGGAGCAAAGAATAGTTTCAGTAAAAAAGCAAAAATACTTTTTCGTTTGGAAAATAGCTGTTCAATTATTGTACTGTGTGCTGGTTGTGTTTAATAAAGTGTAGTCGATGACAGTAGAAAAGTCACTGAGTGCGAATCTTATGAACAACCATGAAAGGATGTTACCTAAGACCAGGAAACACAATGCAGCAATGTTCATATTACAAGCTGAAGAAATGGCTTGAAATCTGGCCTTGTAGATGGAGTATTGTTTGAGATGTAATAGAGAACATCCAGGTTTGTGTAATCGCTGTTGAACAGACAGTGCTCTGCTCTACTCTTCCAACACACACAATAGAGCAAATCCTTCATGTTCTAGTTTTCTGAAGCCGTGGAAGAATCACGCTAAAGCTTCCAGAACAATGATTTCAAAAGGGCTTTAGAGGTCATGTGAATATAATGAAACACTTTTTCTCACATCACAGTTTTATTCTAATTATTATTTATTTTAGGTAGCTGTCTGTGTATTTCTTCAGTGTCGATAAAAAACATCAATGATTGCAGAGTAGAAATTCTTTGGAGTTTTTAGAGAAGAATGACCTGAATTTTGTAAAAGCCCGCAGAATGGCCGACGATGTTTCTGTGCAACTGAATTTACGGAGTAATCGTGAACCGGATCATGTAGTGTTAAGCAGTGTGTAACCCGACACATGCAGAGGTAATAAAAGATGAATGTAGACTGTTGCAGTGAGGAAGGAGTCATTCATTTGACCCTATCAGATTTTGGTAAATAAACAGCTTTGTGAGAAATAAGAATGAGATCAATGGATCAGCACGAGTCATCCATCGTCACCATTGAAAGCCTCTGGCCTGTTTAGGTATTTGATAAAAAGCCCATTAAAACATGTCTAATTAAATGATAAGCACAAATGAAATCCCAGTTTGGAAAGATTCATGTTTTACTGCAGCCCAAATAACAACCTCAAGGGCGCTAGGAGCCGGATTCACACAAACAAACATTATATGAATGCATTTACTATAAAACGTGTACAATAATGATGCTATGAAAGAATATTGATTAAAGGATTACTTCATCGCTACCATTTGTATAATTACAATTGTGTGAAAACCTTGAACAGTAACCCCAGGATGAGGTCAAGCACAACTGATCGTATTGACTTTTCTGCTGTTGAAGATAAACCTCGCGTAACTTCTAGTAAAGGAAATTCTTTCTGAAAATACTGACCATTAAAACTGCTTGTTTCATGTTATATATCATTTCACCTTAAATAATAATATTGGTATTTTTCTTTTCACAGAGAAGTGTGTAGACAGGAGAATCTGCGTTTTTAACGGTGTTTACTGAATAACGCGCTGCGCGAGTACAACCGGTTGCTAATGAGAGTGAAAGCTATTCGTTTTAAACACTGTTACAGTTTTACTGCCGTTGTGTTATTTGTCTTTATTTTGTTAACTCATTGCTTTGCCCTAAAGGCCGATCAAGTTAGGTTTATATACGTAACACTTGTGATCGCTGAGCTATTAGTGCTTTCAGTTTCAGCGATTAGTTAGACACGGCTCGCCCGGCGTAGCTTTATTGTGATCATTTACAAAGGCGCATTCAGCTTTTTTCACTGATCGTGTGATCAAGTGTGTTTTTATCTGGTGCGTCAAGCCCTCGTGTGAACCTGGTGTGAACCTGGTGTGAACCTGGTGTGAAGCCCTGCTCGTGTAAAGACGGACGAATGTGAAGACCATCGACTCTACCCGTGCGACTCCACCAAGCAGAGACACCGACGGAGCACTCGAGTGTGACACTTGATATTTGTCACTTATTGCTTTGTTGGTTTATATTAATATATAATTAACCTCTTATCTCTGTAGTGTTTAATCATCATTAATTTCATTACTTTTGCTCTTTTACTCTCAACTTAAGCGTGTGTCAAATTCTCATTTACACTTTTAATCCTTCTGGGTAAAGTCTAGAGGAAACGCAGCACTAATGACCAGCGTTATTATTACTACATCTGCCTCTTCTTCACTCACTATTTCCACCGACTTATTGAACTACCAATCTGCTGTCAACGAAGCTGATTTTATTCCTGCCATGGTTTAACACTCTGGTCTCTCTATTTTAGCACTTACTGACACCATACCGACTGTCCTGTCTAGTAACTACACAATTTTCCAACCCCACACACATCTGGTAGAGGCGGTGGAACAGGTCTGCTCATTCCAACCACATGGAGGTTTAAAACACTTGCATCCTCGTGTGACAGCTCCTTCAAATCGCATGCGGTAACTGTTACTCATCCTCTTAAAATCCTCTTGGTAGTCATCTTTTGCCCCCCAGGTCAGCATCTTTTGCAAGAGGATGGGAAACCTCTTAGGATTCTCAAAGATTTTGACATCCTTCGACATTTCGTCAGTCAGACCCGACCTGACGTTGTGTCATGAATTCTTCGTGCCTCAAAAAGCGCCGCTGCAGTTCCCCACACTCTCAGTCAGACGAGTTGTTGAGCTCAGCTCCGACAGGCAAGTAAGTGTTCAGAATTCCCTGCGTCCCAAGGTAAAGAGGTACTTTTGTGTGATCCAGTTCACCACACACAAAGATTCTGGGGAATCTTCTATATCTCACTGCGAGGAGGCGATTCCTCCATCCTTCGAGCAAAGGTGCCGACCCTGTTGGCAAAAGAAGCAACTTCAATGACCCAAAAAAAGGTGGGTGTTACACCCTATTGTGGTTCTGCGATCAATGAAACGCTTTTTGCACAGACTGTTGTTCAGAATGCTTACACAGAAGCAGATCCTCAAGTACTTAAGACACAAGGACTGGTTTGTTACAATTGACCCGAAGGATACTTACTTCCACGTATCAATGATCCCTAGACACAGACCATTCCTAAACTTTGATGTCGAAGGGTCAAGCATATTAGTAAACGTCCTGCCCTTCGGTCTGTCTCTGTCTCCATGACCAGGCCTAGCGGCCCTGTCTACCAAGCTGGACATCTGGGAGTTCCCCTATTCAAGCGACCCCTTTATTCTGCTACTGCTCTATGCGTGATGACTCCCCCATCAAGGTTTATCCCGCATAATGTATTTCCACACTCGAGATTCCCCTCAGGCAAATCAGTGAACAGCGAGACCATGTGGTAATATCAACATATCAACCTCCATTCCCTCCTTGTGCGGCAGCCTTTCCCAGTGCAGTTCATGGTCGGTGGCTGGTGGAGATTAGAAGGTCGCCAACTGGAATGACCGGTGGTAAGACCTCTCACCTCTCCATTTTATACCTGTATGTACGAGGCTTGATGTTGAATGCAAATTTCTTTGCCAATATCATTGGTCTTTGAAATTTCCGAGTCTATTGGTTCTCAAGGTCAAACCCCTTACTGTCGGTTTGCCACAACTTCTGGTTCCCTCCATCATGGAACTGGGGTGACTTCCGTAACCTCGATGTTTCCTCACATTAATAGAAGATACAGCTTTATAATTGTTTCAGGATAGATTTCAGCTCCCGCAGGCAAACCATGAGCAGCGCTTGTGATCAATGTCATCATTAGGTCTTCTCCTGGAATGGTCAATAAATATCTAGGAACCTAATGACTGCAAAAAAAATTTCACACCTCAACCAAGTTTAGCCAGCATGTCTAACACAATCAGAATGCATGAATAATGTGTAACCAGGCCTTTAAATACTGCTGTAATATTGAAAAAAATATTTGACTATTACTGTTAACTATAGTGTATATAAAATCTTTTCATCTAGATCTTTGATTTTAAACAATGTTGAAATGTGAACATGGCACAGTATAGTATACTGTTTGGTACTTTAATACTGCATTTTAATGTAGTGTCATAATATATTTTTATGGCATTATAAGAAACACTAGTTAAAAAAGATGATACATTTTTATGCACTTTGAACGGACAAGAGTGTACAATGAATGACAGTAAATGGGATAAATAAATGTAAGAGCTCCGGGTATTAGAAATAAAGCAAGACTAAAATTAAAATTAGAATATGTCTATCAGTAATGACGAAGAGATAAAAGCGACATCAAAATGTTTTATTTTTTATGTTACATCTGTATATAGAAAATAAAACACAAGAAATAAATACAAAGATAAAAAGCAATTTCATGTTAAGTGCCCCACTTTATTCACATATTAGCTTTTTCTCATTTCGTTCATACAGTTTATTTGTGGGTTTTTTACTGTACACGTTGAAAGCGGGCACTTGGCATAAGAAACCAAAAGCAGACGGGGTCACAATGGATTGCAATGAAATGTGAAACAGGCATGCATATCCATGAGTGATCCTCCTCTCAAACAGGCACACACACACACGCACGTACGCACGGACACACACACACACACACACACACACACACACACACACACACACACACACACACACACACACACACACACACACACACACACACACACACACACACACACACACACACACAAACATGATTTGGCACATAAAGACAACATCTAGAAACTTTTTTGTAAAATATATATTATATATACACAAAAACAAGAAAAAATCCTAAAGCCATCTTAATGTAGTTTCTCGTCACTTACTTTCAAAATAGACCTTAATCTAAAGGTAAGGAGTGTCATTTTTTTTTTTAACATTTTATTTAAAGTGGTCAGAAAAACAGATAATCCAATTCAAAACTCTTATTTCTTTTTGCTTGCTTTTTAGGCTGCAATTTCTCCCCTAACTTGCTCATTGTAGTCTCTTTATATTAAAGTAGGCTAAGATAAAAGTAGGAAAGTAATGCAATGACACACCACCTTTAAGTCCTTCAATGTAAAAAAGCACATTCAAGATATCCCTTCAGTTAAAATCAGTAGATTGCACCGTGTAGAGAGTACAACAATACACATAATGTACATACACAATATCAGGCATGTCATTGGATTGCAGCATGTTTCCCTTCTGCTCAGATTCTAAGACAGAGATCATCCGCATTAAGGGCCGGTGACACGGTCAAAGATGTACATTTTTCTCTGAAATTGGTGAAATCTTATCAATTTCATTAAGGGTTTAACAGGAATAACAGGAAACCCTCAAAAACAAAAGCACAGAGGACAATACATGTGAAGAGTTAAAGAAATGTGTGTAGTCCGGCATTCCGACTCTTGACATAGATGTACATCTCATTGGAGGATAGAATGGCTCATTCATAAGGCCCGAATTGACCCTAGCACAAAGAAATATATCGAAGGCAATATGGAGAAGTTGGAATGAACGTTGATCCTGTTTGTGAGCTCTGTTGTTATCTGACCTCTATACACTCCAGGTACTCCAAAGCCAGGTCATAGCAGAAACGGTACTGCTCCTGTAATCATATCCAATCAAAATATACAATGAATGTGTGAAAATGGGAGAATTGTAAATATTGCTGACAAGTGATCAAAATCATTTGCACACTAACCATAGACTCCACCATGTTGGGTTTGGAGTTCCGGAGAGTCTTCACCGAGTAGAACACGTCCACCATGTTGTGATGATGCACCATCTCCAGTATCATGTTGCAGGCACAGAAAGTGCCGCTGCGCCCACCACCATTCCTTTAAGAAATCCATCCATAGTTTTATTAGCATCTTCGATAAAAAAGTAAGTACTTGTAACACATGAAAGAGAGGGATCTCTGCAATAGACCTTCAAAGCTTGAGGATTATTGTATTAGAGATGTCTTCAGGGGAAGGCTATAAAGGAGGTATATTTGTGTCACTAAGGACCGCATGACATCTGCAATACTTTTGGAGAAAGAAGGAATGGAATTCTTCGGGCCTCTGGGGCGAAGTCTTGCAATAAAAATGTCACATCGTACTGAGCTAAGATCATTTCCCCCGGGCTGCTGATAAAAGAAGGGCACCCTGGTGCAGATACTTTAAAGCCTGATACGGTGTGTCTGCGAAACGTTCTCATTAATACAAGCTTGATATATTAAACTACACACTCCTGCAGGTGCCAGCTTTGTGTCATGAGGGGACAGAAGTCAAAAGTCAAATACTGAGGAAAGTGAAGACATTAAAAAGCAGGCAGGGATTTAATGCTTGAAGCAGTTGCAAAGTGTCTCCAAAAGCTTGGATGAACACATCCGCATAAGACATGAATTACATAATCAACCTGACTATGTGAAATTGGCCTTCGATAAGCATTGTGGAAACAAAGCTGCATGAAACTCACAGGCAGTGAACTACAGTGCGACCATCAGCGCATTCCCTCTGCCACTTCTGCACTTGTGCCAGCAGGTTAAGGAAAGCCTTCTTGGAGTCTGGAATTTCACGATAAGCCGACCAACGCAGGAACTGAAAATGTCTCACCACCAGATGACCTTCTTGCAACTGTGTGATATAGAAAGACCAACACCAAGAGGAAAGAGAGAAAAATATTGAACTGATGTAAGAAGAACTGTTGGACTTCATTGGGATGATGTTCAAACAGGAAACACGTTAAAGAGGTTAGCAGACACCAATTGTACAAAATATAAAGTTGACAATTAATGTTGACTCAACAATTAATTACAAGATTTAAATCAGGCAGTTCCATATAAGTCACAAGGGATTCACACATGGTCATGATCATTTTTATCCTAGTCGATCATAATTAAAAATTATTTTAAAAGTACCATAAACAATAGAAACTGTTTTCATATTTATATGAGGTGAAAATATTTCATAGTAATATTCTGTCAAGTATTGTGAAAACAGCAGCATGTATTCCTTTTGTATGATGATATTTATAACGTTTTGTGTCAATCTAATTTTGCATGTAAGCATGTCTAATTTTATGGTGATATGCAATTGGATCAAAAAACTGCACATTCTACATGAAAATATAGCACAGCTTTAATGAGTGACGGGGGAAACCGATGGGGTCTCATGGAATGAAATAAAAGAATTTGTAAGCATTTTTTATAAGTACCAGTAGGTAGCATTGTGCCAAAACTGTGTACATCAGCTCAGGTCCAGACTTTGATGACATGTATCAAGTTTCGTGTCAATACATAAAAGTTGAGTGAAAATACAGCCTCAATTCACTTAAAGAGCTTGTGCTCAAATTCATTAACACAGTTAACAAGAAGAGATTCATGAAACAAAAGACTTCTCCTCATCACTGTCGCTAGAATTTCAACTGTTGGTGACACGAGATGGATTGGGTAGAGACACTGATTTAACGTCTGTCAAATTTCATACATTTTCCATCACGGTTCTATTGGCTGCCGTAGACCCAATCACTAGAGAAAGAGAACAGGAAAACTAACAGAAGAGAAAGGATATAATGTTTCTATTTTGATAAATAATTACAAATCAAATGTGGTTACAAAAAACTTGGTCAAAAAAGGATTCAGAAAACAGAGGCACAACTTATTCACCTCGTCCACGTCATCACTAAGCATCTTCATTTTAGCAAATCATAAAATTATCTTTTTCTTTTGGTTGAGTTTTCAGTACCATGATTTCGGTCCAGGTCTAGTCTTGTACCTTTTTGGGAAAGTGATAATCATCATTCCAGCATGAGTGAGTCTCTCTGGGGTCCCATGACGAGGCAGTATGGGACGTTTTCTGACAATGACACAGAGAGTTTACTAGTCTTACAGAGTCTAGAAGAGACAGAAGGGATGTAGAGGCGGACAGGGGCTAGCTAAACTGACGCAGGCGCCAATGGGAATGTGGCTAAAGGTTGACAGGCCGGCTGACAGAAGTGCTAAAGGGGGCTAGCAGAGAGAGGTGCAACATTTGGGACGAGATTTCAAGACGGAATGGCGACAATAAAGCCATCAGGGAAGACCGAGGTCAGCTAAAGGTGTGAGAATGTGTCTCTTTATTCAGACAAGTCAAGATCAAAAGCACTGACAGTGCCGAGAGGTTGACGCACACACACACGCACGCTCACGCACGCACGCACGCACGCACACACGCACACACACACACACACAGACGCAGTGTGAGGGAGAAGGAGATTAGAATGTCAGATTATTACCCATTATTAATCACTTACCCGTGTGATATTGTTCACTCTGAAGAGTCGAGTGACTACATTCTCATCTGTGGATCTGGAGAGCAGTTCTACAGTCATGGGTCCATACTGCTGCATTCCTGTTTCAGGCCAATACTGAAGACAAGGCTGATCAAAATAAAAAGACAAACTTATATTGCCTCCTTATAAAACTAAGGAAAGTTGTGATTTAGAGTTAACTGATGTTGAATGACACACAATATAAGAGTAAAGTTAACACAACAGTGAGTGTGTTGTAGAGGTTGTGCAGAGTTCAAATCCTCCTGTTCTCTTTGCTCTTGTCTCATACAATTTCTATCCTTATTTACATTAATGTATTTAGCATACACTATTATCCAAAGGGATTTTCAAAGAATTGATGAGACAATAAAGTGCAAAGATAACACAGAATACTTTTATTATCAAATAAAACCGACACGATGAAAACGGTTTGTAAAAGTCTAGAAAATTCTGAGTTAGACTTGTTAGAATATAAATATCTCTCCTCATAAAGAGATGAAATGAGAACCAAAATTCCTGACAAAAAGTTATCTTTAATGAGATTCTGGTTTCCTTGTAGTTATCGTTGTATAACACACGGGTGTTGTTTGATGACCATTAAAATGGTTTTATTACATGTCGAGTCTCACATAAATGGAATAATATTTGTCTCCGTTGGACTCGTGATCACAAGTTTGCTGGTTTAATTCTCAGCTGGGATTGTATGTGAAGTGAATAACCAGCAAACTCCTACATCTCAAAATACAACTGAGATGAATCCCTTAAGCAAGACACCGTTCTCCCAAACTGCTCCCCGAGCATCACGACATCACTGACCACTGCTCCACAGTCTATGTGTCCACTTACTGTGTGTGCTTCATTTTCAATGAATTGCATGGAAGAGGGTGAATTCTTAAACAAGGTCACATGGGTTCAAAACATTTAAAAATCAAAGGAGAGATTGTGTACAGAAGATGAAGTGGAGGAATCACCAGTGATTGGGTGAAATCGTCCCTGCACATATCAGACACAAGTTCCAATCCAACATCCTAAAAGCTTAGCATCTACTCAACCTGTCGACACATTTCTGATCTTATTCAGCAAAGCTTCCAGAAAAAAAGAAAACTGTATTTTTATGTTGAGATAAAGAACGTGAGATATAATCTGAGAAGTCTTCGCCACGCAGCATTAACAGGAAATAAAACCTTCATACTCAAACAGTTCCGAAACGACTCTCTACAGCAGAAGATGTTTCTGGAAAGTGAGCTGACTAACTGACTGTGATAATGGCTGGAAAACAATGACATGCATCACATGAAAGAAAAGAAAACCAAAGAACACTTTTGCACACTTCACCTCACACACAACACACAAGACTCTCATCACACTGAATGCTGATGGAAGAGACAGTTGAGGATTACATAAACAGTCTCAAAACACATCCCAAATATATGTTTGATGCAAATATTATGTTTTAGATAAGAAAAGTGTAAAAACATAGCAACACAAATGCCAACTGATAAGGAAAACTCAATTGCAGTGTGAATATTGTGCTCTTACCCAGGCTGAGTTGGACTGGTTGAGTTGGTTGAGCATGACGATGGATGTGCAGCCGTAGTCAAACACGAGTCTCCAGAAGTCTGTGGTGGTGGTGGGCAGAGGGTGAGGGGTCACCACAAACGCAGCCGGCAGCAGAAAACTGTCCATCAGCGCAGCATTGATGTAGTTACTGCCGTCCACCTCCGTGGACACCAGAAAGGCCAATGCACGGTCGGGTGGCAGAACATCCATGCTGCGGTTCTTCTCACGGTTACGCGGCAGCAGAGATACACTGCACTCCTCCACGTCCAGGTGAGGGGTGACCGAGTTCAGGGTCTGAAAACACAGAATGATCACAGTTGTCTTAATACTTTCAGGATTTGAAGATGTCTCACATATATCTTTATTAGAGTTTTAGAAAAGATCTCAATGATGTCACAACTGATCTCAGATTTGGGTCTGCAATCTACATTCAATGTTATTGAAGATCTCAACATGAACATATGTTTTACACCTCGCATTATATCCCGTGACCAAATGTACGAGAAACATTTGAGTCGAATACAACTAGGATATCTTAAGATATAAAAGAACAGGACGGATGCCGAGGAAATTCCATGGGAAAACATTTTGCTGCAGCAGATGAAGCCGCGCGGTTTAATGTCTGCAGATAAATGAAGTCTGTCTCACACAAACAGTTTCTGTATGTTATGAGTCTCGGGGAGAATAAAATCTAGATTTGTGCATTATTAAACTTGATGGCTAATGTGCTTCATTCCTGATGGACTCTGACAGCACAAATGGGACATTATAATAATGATGAGGAAGATTATATTTGGCTGTTATCAGGTGGGCTTCATTAGGTTTAAAGCCATTAATAGTTTATTGTTAAAAACACGAATGCAGAACAGAGAGGTGAGAGAACACTTCATTAAATTCACACTGAATTAACAAAAATTGATGGCACAGCTGGTTGACTTCATCTCCGTCTCGGGCAGCGAGTTAGTATGCAGGGCTCGTAACCTGCCGGAAACACCATGACATGTGTTTGCAGGACTGATATTTCAGGCTACCCAACAGTAATGCAAAGCAAAGATTTGTTATTTAGATCACATATTTAGTGACTGTTCAGAGAGATGCAGATACTGTATTTATCATATTTTCTCACTTTTAAATGGAATAAATACCTGGCAGTAAACTGAATGCTCTTGGTATTCCTAAAAGCACATGCATAATAATGCATGGAGAACAATAAAGCCCTTTTATGTGTTGTGCTAGTTCAGACGGGAAATTTCTTTTATTTTTCATTTGGGCCTCCCACAAAAATTGAAATCTCAATTGACATGAACAGTTATACTTCAGAATGCATTAGCTGATGGACAACACTACATTAGACTGTATGATAACTTACTCAAACACTCATGAATCCTCTCTGTGATTATATGTTATCTCGGATCTGATACATATTGTAAAAATAAACGCGTGGGTGCGGAAATGGCATCAGTGAACCTATTCATAAACCCTCAGGATAGAGCATTGATCCTGAGGTTTTCTGTCTACATCTGACCCGTTTAAAAAAACTATTTTCTTACCTCCTCTCTCTTTCCATTCTTTCCTTTCCATTTTTATTTTTTTTTTAATTTTTGACTTTGTATACTGTGATTTATTTTACCAGGACTTGTATTATTATCATTGCACTCATGGATGCTATGTTGCCTCTCGTACTGAATGCTTCTTTGTGCCTTGACTTTGGATAAAAATGAAAAAGCTAATGACTAAATGTTTTGTTCTCATCTCTCTGAACAGATTGCAGTTTGTTGGAAGTTTGTTGGAAGTGAAGTGATTAAAGTAAATCTATTAAGTGTGAAATAAATTTGTTAGTTCTTTTGCAAATTAAAACTTTAATAGTGTCTGTCTAGCTACATATAAATTCCGTTAAAATATTAATTTATGCAATATTTTGTGGTTCATTTGTTGACAAATCTGTTTGACTGTTAATACTTTACCCTTTATGTATTATTTGGTGAATTATCCTTTGAAAATAGTTTTACCAGCAACTGTAGAAGAGAAACTCACCTGAAACTCTTCTCTGAGATGAGATGTGTTGGTCTGAGAGTCCACACTCAACATGTCTTTATAAGTCAGAGCAAACTCACTGATGGGAATTGAAGTGTCTCCACAAAGACACGCTTCCAGTATAGCATCATGTATGAACACATACTGTTCCTGAAAACCACAAGAACCAAAGGGTCACATCAGAATGAAGAATCAATAACGACTGTAACGTCAGAGTTCAATGTTCAGTTATCTAGGTTAAAACCATTTAAAAAGGGACACAATGATGCCAAATACAAAGAAAACATCAAAGTGTCTCCAATATATATTTTCATGTAATATATTCGACACTCCTGCATTTGCCTTCAGCATACCGTGAGTAATCTAGATAATTCTATTTTCTGAAGAAATGTGACTGGTGCCTTGGGTGGCAAAACTCAGAACTGGGCCATGAGAGTGATGATTCTTCAAACCACAACTGAAGAAAGCCAACCCATGTATCAATATGACGTTCTGAGGCAGAGATACAGTTCTCACTAAATGGTTACTAAGCTGATGTGTAGGGTTGCTATTAGAATGGCTTCATAGCTTCACGATGACTCTGAGAGTCCAGTTGATTGTCGGAGTATAATCAGCCCACCCTCTTGTGTGATCTTTTTGAGCATCAGTTGTTCAGTGGTCGGAAGTACTAGTTCTACTATGTCAGTGAATACATGTTCTACTGCATCCAAACGCAAATCAAGATATTCATATTTGAGTTTAGTCAATGTCAAATGTTTTACAAGTCTACAACAGTGTAAAAACAATCTGAATCCTTCAGGTGTTCATTCCTTTAGATGCTCTTGCTTTTTTGTCCATGCTTTCAAATGTTGATGAGAATGTTTTAAAAAGTTAGCTCTGTTTCTCCTGCTACTGTACTGTATTTGCATCATTTACAGACATCACACGCAATGTAAGTCCATGAGAGGTTTTCTTCTCATTGTCTATGTTGAATAAGTCGATTAAACTGACCTTCATCTTTATTTCTTTTCATATCTAATGAACATGAAGACACACAAGAGATGTCTTGCATTCCGTTATTCATTTGAGATCAGTCTAGACAGGACACGTTTCATGGCCTTGCTTTAAACACTCTTCTGATATAAAGTGAACAGTTATTTTACATTAATTGATAGTTTCCTCTTTGTTGTCTAGCTCTGGATCCCTGAGAGGTTACTTGAATTAAAACACATTCACAGCTACTTTGATCTCTCTCGGTACACTCGCATTATGAGCTCAATAAGTGAATGAATTTAAGCTTAAATAAAGCGGTCTTTGAAAAGGTTCGTTCTGAAAATCTTTACTTAGCAACCCCTATAGTGCTTTGTGCTTTGATTTTAGATTTTGAATGGAATGTATGGATGGTAAAAGCCAGGCACAAAAACTGAATGAGTTAAAACCTTAATTATTCATAAGCATAACCTCCTGTGGTTTTAACACATAAATGAGTGAATGACAGGTATATTTAGTCTGAATGAAAACCATTACAGGTCTTTATAGTCCATTACCACATGCCACCACCAATAAAATAAACAATGTTGCTTCAAATCCCCTGAGCAGCTTTCATTTGACTGTAGAAAAACATTCAAATGCAGGAATACACTGAACTGATGAAGTTCTTACCTCGGTTTGGATCATGTTGATACGTCGTGAGCAGAGCGTCTTCACACAGTTGTAGATGTCCACCACACCCTCACACTCCGCCATGTCCAACATCACATCCAACACAATATAACATCCAGTACGGCCAGCACCCATACTGCAGAAACAGATGAAGAGAACCAGGGATAGTTAAAAATATTTGAATCAGTTTTTGAAAATCCTCATAAGTATGAACACTTGTTAAAGTGCAGAAGTGAGCACACAGGCCAAGAAAAAAAGATCTTTTTAATACACACAAACATTACGTAAGACACATTCAGATTGTTAAACGACACGTGATACCATGACAAAATGATCCGTTCAAAAATTTACATTAACCTTTTAACAGTGTTTGAGGTCTGGTTGTCCAGCTGGTTATGAGTTCATGTTTCTTTTATTTGACAGTAAATGGGGTTTTGGGGGAGCACAGACACATCCTTGGACCGGTGAACCACATGTGCCAGAGCTTTTCTCTTTATAATCTATAGCAAATGCACACAAATCCTGAAAGAGTTATGTTTATTTTAAAGGAGAAAACCTTCTTGTAGTGTTGTAGGTGAAGGTCCAAGAAACTTATTTCCTTCAAAGAAAGAGAGACGCTGATATGTTTTGCAGCTTTCTGACAGTAGAAACAGTTTTTTCTCGTTAAATAAAAATGGTCTACTGTACATTATATAACACAACATGTCCTAAAAACTGAAATACTACAAACTGAATGGAAAGATAAAGAAATGTAGAAGTCTCAGTGCTCCATTCACAGAATCAGAATCCGAACAAGCTTTATTTCCAGATGTGCTTAGGTACGCGAGGGATTTGTTCTGGTTCCAGAAGCTTCCAGTACACACTGTAAGGTGACAAGACAAGTGACAAGTATCATAGGGGAAAAAAAGTAAAAAATAAATGTGTAAGAAAAATACAACGGTAAAGAAGATCTATGGGTGAAGTAGAATATGTATAGATGCTTTATAAATATAAAAGTTATAAGGTGTTATGTGTGAACCTCTGAGTATTGCTATTGAAAATCTACAGGTTTTAAATATGCAAAGTTATAGATTATTAAGGTGCTATTTATTAAACTCTGATGAAAAGTTATCTATTGCACACATTTATTGCACAAGATGAACATTTAACTGTTCATGAGGTAGATAGTCTGAGGAAAGAAGTTTTTTCTGTGTCTGGATGTTTTTATGTTCGGTGTTCTGTAGCGCCGACCAGACAGTAACAGTTCAGACAGAGATTGTGCCGGGTGTGAGGGGTCCAGAGTGATTCTAGGAGCTCTCTTATCTACTCTGGATGAGTACCGTTCTAAAAGTGTGGGATGCCAACTAATGCCAATGATTCGTTCAGCAGTCCGGACTACTCGCTGTAGTCTACTGAGGTCAGTTTTGGAGGCTGAGCCAAACCAGATGGTGATGGAAGTGCAGAGGATGGGTTCAATGACAGAGGAGTAGAACTGTACGAGCAATGAATGAATGACTCTTTCGAGTGTGTTCAACTCCTAGTGGTTATAACTGCACCATAGAGCCAGCTGCTCCAACTCCTGTCTATACGAAGACTCAACGCCATTCCAGATGAGTCCGAAAACAGTAGTGTCGTCTGCAAACCTCAGGAGTTTGATGGAGGAGTCTGTAGAGGTGCAGTTGTTGTAGCACATGTAGAAGAGCAGTGGGGAGAGAACACATCTTTGTGGGGCACCGGTTCTGATGGTGTAGCTGTTGGACATTAATTTGCTGTTGTCTGTCTGTCAGAAAGCTGGTGATCCATTGACAGACAGATCTAGGGACAGACAGCTGGGTCAGTTTGGTCTGAAGCAGTGATGGGATGATGGTGTTAAAGGCAGAGCTGAAGTCCACTAACAGAATCCTCACATAAGATGTTGTAGGGTATAATGCAGGCCCATGATGACTCCATCATCCACAGACCGGTTTGCTCTGTAGACAAACTGCAGGGGTCAAGCAAGGGGGCAGTGATGTCCCTAGAATATGCCAACACCAGTTCTTCAAATGACTTCATGGCTACAGATGTTAAGCCACAGGTCTGAAGTCATTGAGTCCTGTGATCTTTGGTTTCTTAGAGACCAGAAATAGCCTACAGCCTGGTATATACATACTGCAGATAGAAAATATCAGCAATCCATTCTGATCTGTTTTATTGTTGTATAAGTACTGTTGGTCAGAAAATATTGTTGCCCTTTTGTTGCATGAATTGTTTTCCTTGTTTTTCTCATTTGGGATTTGCTTTGATGAATGACTTAATGTGAATGTAAATGTAGTAGCCATCAGTACTTTTAAAACTGCATTTAGAACACGGGAACATAAAACGATACTCAATAGTTTTATTGAATATCGAAGTCATAAATGATTTGAGCAGTTTGACAAATGTGGACCAAAGGAAGCATAAAAAAACCAGCGTTAAATGTCTCACAACAATGACAACAATTTAACTCTTAAGAATTTAACTTCCAGAATTCAGCAAACAAATCATCTATATATGAGTTGAGGATCTAAGATGATATAAGACTGATATAGAGGTCTCTATGACATGGTGATTTTTGATGACTTTCAAATTCACATGAATTAAAACAGTGTGTTAAGGATTAACACATCCAAACCAAGTTAACCAATCGACTAATCTCTGAGGACCATTCAAGTTTTTTATGTGTAATATATATAAAATATATCAGTTTTATTATGAGGAGTCTGGTTGAAGTATGTCATGTTGTATTACCTGCAGTGAACCACCACCGGCCCAGCGTCAGGAGGTGTAGAGGCTTTGACCCGTCGCAGGAAGGCCAGAAGTCCTGTGGCGTGATACGGGACGCCATGCTCTGGCCATGATGTGAAGTGAAACTGACACACCTCATGCTTGGCTGGATAACCCCGCTAATGTAGTACAAACACATTTACAAAACATTCACTTCATAGGTCATTTGATTCCTATTAGCTTACAAAAACACATATATATATATATATACAGTACTTTCATGGGCTCTTACCCGCTCCATGGCGAAGGTGCGCACAGTGTACTCCGACAGTGTTTCAGTTTTCAACAAAGTGATTTTTATGTCTCCATATAGCTCACTGTCATCTGGCCAATATTTACAACATTTCATCTAAAACAAACACACACACAACAGAAAGGATATAATGTTCATTATTATTTCCAAGAATATGATTTTACAGTAGTATTAGTCATATAAGGAAGATTAGCCCAGATAAATGTCATTGATCAGTGAGGATGTGTTGGGGTTTCTCTTCAGTTATGGTGAAATCCACTGATCAGTAATGGATAGTGTCTATCAGTGGGTGGACAGGGTGGACGGGCGACCTCAGGCAGAAGCAGAGTTATTTTACTCACTCTCCCCACCTCCACCAGTTTAGTGATCATCACAATGCTGTAGCAGTTCTCCTGCCAAACCATCCGCCAGAAGTCATAGATCATGTCCTGTTTGGGCCCTGCGGGGAGACACAGAGAATGATGTTTGGTCCAGAGCTGGGAATGATCTGAGTGCCGGATAAAGAGAGGATAGAGGTGCTTATATTGAAATACAGGGTCATGACAAAAGCTAGTATTACATAAGAAAAGAAAAAACATAGATAGCAGGGTGTTCGTGGGACGGAGGAGTTATCGGATCAGAAAAAGAAACAAGAAATATGGTCGGCTTGTGAGTAACAGCACAAGTTTTACAGCTCCCGGTGTTTGTGGGTGCTCTTCTGGCTGGATATTTATAGATCTTATAGGGAGAGGATGTTGTTTGGGTAATGTGGTTACCAGGTGTCTGTATGTGATGTGATCTCTGCATTTCTCTATATCTTTGTGCTTGGCTATTGCTCACAGAGTTCATTCTTAAGTCCCCCAGATGTTGTTCTGGTCTCTTGACTCCATGATTTTCATTTGGATCTTATATCCCTCCCACATTTTGAGTTATCATTCATGTCCACAAACACAAACAGTATGGGATGTGTCCTGGGTTTGTTGACCACACAGAGACAAGAGGGAATATGTTTTCTCAGCAGATCAGGCTCCTTTTCCTTTATTTTTATCATTTATCAGTGGGGATTCAATAGAAGCAAACCCATTAGGTCTGAGATGAGTGAAAACATTACAAATATTGCAAAAATGAAACACAAACACCAAGGTGGCCTAATCACTGTGGCCTAATGAACCTCAATATAGAAATATCTAATAAAGATAAAAGTCTGAGACCTTGTTTTACTCAAGAGCAAATACAAAATCCTTAAAACTAGATCTCAATTAGAGGAACGAGAAGAATCTTGTGAAATCTTTGTTCTCTTGTGATGTAAGTCGTCCAGTATTGAAGTCAAGCATATGACTCAAAACAGAAATAATTACAGGATATCCATCGGGTGATTCATATGTGCACGGCCTCATACAATCTCATTTAGTATGATTCGCTTCTGCGCCAGTCATGTTGGGTTCAGGGGTTGGGCACTAACTTCACTTATCTAATAATGGTTGTTCTATGAAATACAACATACAAAGTCATATGAATCAGCCGCCCGGTAAAATACTTCTGAATTTCAGTGACATCAGGTTTAGATGTGATGATCAAAGCTGTATTGGGTGTCATTATTCAGCTGAAATATAAAGGACACCACCTGTCTTCCATTTAAAGCACTCAAACTATCTGTTTTAATGTTGATGTTATTAGAAATGACCTTGGTTTTTTCCAGGGTAAACTTTCCATGAAGAACAATGTTCCCATCTGAATTTTAAAGGATGTAACCACAGGCAAATGTAGAAGAAGCAGTTGAGAACTGTTGTGTGGATCTGTTGGTGAGTGATTGTTTGAAGAGACGGATATAATAACCGTCTCAGGGCACTTCACAGAAATAAACTTTAAACATTAGAAAGAAATGAAACAGAGGAAGAGATTTAGTACGGAAGACTCCTGGACCTAGTAACGTTGACCCGAGCAATCAACATATCACAGAGATCTAAAGATGCTTCATTATTGTGCTTCAGACGCTCCTCCGTCAAGTGTTGACACTGCAGCCTTATCATAACACCCTAGCAACCAGTACTTAAACAACAGCAATGCGTTTGAAATCATCTTAGCAACCACCTAGAAACTCCCAGTAGTTCAGGACATGTAATACAACCATACAGAACCAATGAATGGCCAGAACACTACATAACAAATCCCTGGGATCACAACATACACATAGCAACGAGCTGAACAGCACCTTAGCAACAGTCTGCAGGGTTCTGAGCTACTGGCTTATCATGTCTCAAACACATCTGTATTCAGAGAAGTGAGGATGTGAGTATACAGACAGCTTTCACATCTCCACCCTAAATCCAGTTTAAACCTCGGGAAGCATCGCCAGCCCAGCAAACCAAATCCATGAGTGTGTGTTCACCTGCTCAAACACAGCCCAACAGCGGCGGAGTGTGTGTTTATGTTCAGAGGCAGTTTAGGTTGAGCACTACGACTATCATGAGAGACAGCCAACGGAATGAGATGTGTGCTGCACAGACAAACAGAGATAATGAAGACAGATTACAAACAAATACATTTCAGTTTGAGGATGGAAGCGGATTCTGTAATGAGGATACAGACTGTCTTTCTGGTGATCTATAGGCCTTTTGGTCACATCTTAGGAGTGAGAATGGGTCATAAAGATAAAGACCTTCATCTCAACCTGTGAAAGCATGTTTTATGTTGTTCTATAGTAACAGTTTGTGAAGGTCTCAGAGGTTGTAATTGTGTTCATCATAAAGACTCACCTTGTGTGGCGATGAAATGGTTGGAGCGCTGGTAACCCTGAAAAAAAATATATATTTACTCAGCTGACAACATGACATGTTATTATAATAAACATTCTTTCTAAGGAATAAACTTAGTTTAACTATCAAAATCATCAAGAGAAAGTTCTCTTACTTAGTATCAATGTCCACTTTCATAAAAAGAATGTAAAATAATTCACACATAAAGTTTCACTTTAAGATAATATTAAATCCCCTAAGGCAAGGACCCAAACTTATAAAGTCTGAGAGAGAAACACAAAGAGAAAGTAAGGAATGACATGCAGCAAAAGTGTGAGGAATAAGCTTTTATAAAGCCTGATGATATGAGATGTTAATGTTATAAGTGAAAGATTTCCTACTTGACATTTGATAAAACGAGCAAATAACATACTATCTAATATCCTTTTTTATGCGATATTGAATTTTTGAAGGTTTTTGAATTGAATTTACTGTGGCTAATCTTAGAAATGTTATCTTCCTCTGCAATCTAAATGCCAAACACCAAATGCAAAGCATGAAATGTCACATGTGACAGCGAGAGATATTACACGGCCATCTCCCGGGTGATTCTCACAAACTATTTGTGTCCAAGATTTTAAACATAAAACTAAGAACATATATGAAAATATGATATATATGAACAATATAAAAATAAATACTTTCAATGACAAATTTTCTTAAAGACCTTTTTTGTCATTTGAACATCTAGGACAACACTTTACACTGGTTACAGTACTGCATTCAAGCATAGCTCCATTTTAAGTAGGAAATGCATTAAAATACAAACAGAAACATGTATAAACGATTTGTTGTGCAAGGTAGACAACACAATTATTCTTAGAAGATTATTTCTCAGTGTTACTCCACTACAGAACAGGAAAGAGAGTAAGACCTAAGACAGCTTATATCATTTACAATGTCATAATGCAGATCAAATAAAGTCAATAGGAATATTAAAACAGTTTCGAGTTTTAAATATGTAAATCAACTATTACAAAATATTTCCGTCTGCTAATTTTGTTCAATCAGATCCCCAGCAGATTTTTGTGATCACAGTCTCATAATTAATGTTTGATAATACAAAAAAATAAAAGAAAAAAAGCTGCTTTATATTTTTGTGAGGGAAAGTGATTAAAATATGCAGCAAAATAAATTATGGTCATAGTTGTTAATACCAGAAACACATCAAATATCAAAAGCTTTTAAAGGAAATAACCACACATTCCTCTGAACACATAATACATTAACACCACGCTATACTGAATGAGAAACTCACAGTCTGATTCATCTGTTCAACACAGAAAAAAACATAGCAAATATTGTTGAAACTGTCACAATTTAATCATGTCTTAAGTAATATACAGTAAATAAAGTGTAGGGTCAATACTTGGTTCTGAATTTGTTTGTTGAAAACATGATACATAATTATTTGATCAGTATTTGTAGTAAACTTAAAATATTTTTTTATATAGACAAAAAATTTACATTGTAAAGATATGCACAAATAAAATTCCGATTCATGGATTAGAACTGAAAACAGATAAAATCTTGAAAAATTCCAATGAACAAAATGCCTATAGTATTGTTCTTTATTGGAGCAGACTAAAAACAAATAGCAAATGCTGGTTTTGCTGTACTACATCTTTAAATACATCCCACCTAAAGATTCTCATTACAACTTGAAATAGCAAAACAGAAAAAAGAAGACATGGCATGAGGTCTTTAAGCGGATGCAATGCTGTTGCTTCAAGAAAGTGATGCAATGAAAGGAAGCAAAGCCAGAATAAAGTCAAGTGCCAGAAAGTGCTTGTGAAAGAAAAGATTTGAGCCGTGACACGTCTGGAGAAATGAGCACTGGAGATGTACATAATGAAAGAAAACAAGAATACTTACTTCCCTGTTTATCCGAATCTAAGAGATCCCAAACAGTTAAATGGAAGAGAGAGAGAGAGAAAGAGAGATGGATGAACAAAGACAGAGAGAGAAACAGAGAGACGAATTAAGATGATTCGAGAAAGAAATTATCGTTTAAGGCATCCTGAATCTTAATCCATGAAAGGTCTGTCAACCACAGAAAAACCATCGCTCAGATTGTAAAACAAAGTAAAGATCACATTCTGAGTCATAAATCCATCTATAATATTGTGTATTGTTTCAGCAAGTTTTCTGTTTGTTCTTCTAAATCTGTATGTGCTGTTTTACTGTAGATGGCCTCAAATCTTCTAACATTTGATGTTCAAGTTGTATTGGAACAATTCTGGCACAAATGGCAGGTAAAAACGTTGGTTAAGTACGTTTGAGTGGCGACTTTAGGCTGAAGGTGAAAAACCTGTTTGCATTTATACCATATCTTTCATGGGAATTTGCTTTAAGAGCATTAAGAATTGCATTAAAACATTAAGAATCAAAATAAAGAAATCAAGGTGAAGCGACAAGGTCTTGTATTCTAGCACATGCACCTGTATAATAACACTCTCTTCTTCATCATCCAAACATACAAACCATTTCAAAGAGCAATTCATGACTAACAGCGAGAAGAACAGCAAAGCAACTCATTTCACAGGCATCCATCATATCAAAGCCACACTCTTCAACAGAACGAAATGCTATTAAGAAAAATATAATGGAAACTTGTGGAGATTTTTACTTTAACATAACACCTACATGTTAGTCAAGAGATCTTAAGTCTTGAGATGTTTTTATTGCTCAAATGAACTGGATCCCCTTCCCACCAAGACTACAGAAATGAATTTACCAGGATTTCTGCTGAGATTCTAGTAATTGAGATTTCTTATGTGGTAAGGGATGGTACGCTCTTCTCTATTAAATGCTCAGGATTATCAGCAAAGTGTTTCTCATCCGGTAACACCCTGGGAAATGGAGGTCTTAAATCAAGGATTAACACTAACAAATTGTTCTTGAAAAGGAAAAGAAGCGTCTGTTTAACATCAGACTTACAGAATCCTGGTGGAGATACAGGAATATTAATGACAGACAAAGAAACTCCCACATGCACCTTCATTCACAGAATGAAGGAGGGAAAAAACACCTGTAAGATGACAATGAGCACAGACGACACAAAGTGAGAATGAGAGAAGATAAAGAGAAAAGAGCTGAACTTACATCAATGTAATTTGCGTTGACATAGTCTGAGTTTGGATCGGCCAGGAGAGAATGCATTTTGACACGATGACGGTCTTCTGTAAAAGGGTCAGTCATAAGAAAAGAATTATCATTCCATTACAGTTCCTTCTACATGAAATGGATTCTTGAGTCTTTATACATATATAAGTGTATAGCAATAGCTTTGATGGCACACATACATCTAGCAGACGTCTATTAAATATCTGCATTTGCGTCTGGAAGATGTTTTTTGATTGTTTGCTCAACTGCAATACATCTGTGAGACGTTTGTTGTCAGATGTCAAATAGACATCTAGAATATAAGATGTTAATCGTTTAGAATTTATGAAACTTTGCTCTTTCTGAGAGGTTTTTCTGATTTTGAACACAGCAGATGTTTTCCTGGTATTTAGCAGACATTTGTGTAGGCGATTTTATTCTTGCCTGAAACATCTAGCGTTTCATTACGGTACAACCTTTAGTACTCAATGGGCTCTATATAAGCACACACAATAAAATTATAATAAATGATTTGATAAAAAATAATGCATGTGTTCTGTATTTAGACTTACGGCCCAGCAGGGTATCATGTCTGCCTTTGGTTTTGTCCTTCTTTTCATTTATGTCCCAGCCATCGAAGAAACTCTAGAGACATACAGGTTACATCAGTTATGTTCAAAGGACAGCTTTCATCAGTACATAGAAAATATGGAAAACATTTGTCAGCCAGTCTGTAAACACCAACTAAAGTCATTTAACCTTTCTGCACAATATTATCCTTCATATTAATGTTCATTTGTTTAAATATACATTGATCTTGACATCTTTTATATATTGAATAAGGAAGATCATGTCAAAGATTAAAATCATGTGTGATTTATTGTTACGCAGATGTTTTAATGATTTCTAATTTCTTGGGTAGAGAAATGAACTGATTGGGTTGGATATTTCTTTGTTCACATGACATCTACAGCTCAGATGATTGGTTCTTTAGTAGTTCAGCCAAACAATGGCCATTAAGATGAATAAAAGAAAGCTTCTGTCAGGTTTTATGCGGTCTCTGTTGTACTAGAATGACATGTATTTTTCTGTAGGGTAGTAAAAGTGTTTTTCTCGGCATATGCCACATTGCTGCCTGCTTTCAGATGTATTTTCTGTGTGAACACACAAAAATCTGTGCTGAGGAGATCTGAGCCCTGCCAACATACACCGGCTGTTTAAGTGCTTTCTAATGCCATACAGTATTTGAACTAATGAGTGGCAGCTGTTCAGCACACGCACACACACACGCACGCACGCACGCACGCACGCACTCACACACACACACACACACACACACACACACACACACACACACACACACACACACACACACACACACACACACACACACACACACACACACACACACACACACACACACACACACACAGAGAGAAACCTGAAGCAGGTGAACCAGAGCAACTGCCAATTAAATTTCAATGACTGTCATTTAAATAAGATCCCCAAAAATAAGTGCAAGTCACATTTAGTTCGTCCATTTAATCACTATTTCACTTCTGAACTCACATGTTCAAACCCAACCCAACACAATATATGTTCATTTGAAACATTTTGCATTGCCTTTAACTTTTCAGGGGTTCATGTTTTCAAATATGATATTCATGCTTTCTTTAAATATTTATAATAATGTTTGTGCTTTATTATGATTTTTCTGCTGATTTGTTTGCTCAGAGAAAAACATTGGATTATTCAGACATGCAACCCTTTCAATAAATCCATAAAATCCACTAAACAATAAGTATTTGCCTTGTGGCAGTTAAGTTGATCCTAAATTGGCGATCAATATCAATGGCTAATATATCTGTGCATCGCAAAATTGTCACTTTAAATATTTTAAGACTCAAGGCTAAACTGTTGAAATTTCATTTGGATTTTTGAGAAATGCACTTTTCACATTGTTTCTGCTTAGAAAGCAATTCAAGTCATTTTGAGACTTCATTTTTACTTTTGATTAAACTTTCTTTCTCTGCTGTTTTCAGGAAAGATCACAGCGGGATCAGCTGCTATCCAGTGTGACATTTTCATCAAAGTCTGTCATTCTTTCAATCATCCCGAACCAAATAACAAAATCAATATTTTTCTTTTCATCTAAAATCTTTTGCCCACTCAAGGTCTTAAAGATAAGAATTGGAACACCAAAACCGATCCAGCAACAATGACAATAATTTATGTGAAAGATTGCTCATATTCAAAGGTATTCAGCTGTCCCGTGTAACTCAATGTGAAATAAATTAAAAGAGCCTAAAAATTAATCAATGACATTTTGGACAAAATATAATGTCAAAAACGACATTTCATGTAACAAGTACATTAACAAACAGCACTGGCACAATCTCTCCAAGAAATAGCTGAGATTGTCTGAAGGATTATAGATCCCATACCACAAGCATCCTCCTTACCTCATATTCCTGTTTAAATCCATAACCCTCTCCGGTCTTCATCTGGTTGATGTGTTGAAGCAGGTCGGCCACTCTCACAGCCGGGTGAAGCTGTCCCGTGTGGTACGGTGAACTTTTCCTTCTGCAGTGTCTTCTGGGAGATCCACCCAACAGACTGCTGGATTCATTAACAGTGCTGCGCTGCTCATCTGAGAATGATGAGAAACAGAAACCCACTGTAATTCAAAGTGCAGTCAACAGTGGACATCTCCAGTCTTGAACTCGACACACTTGTGAATTGCAGTGGGATTTGATTGACTGGCAGAGGATCGGACGCACTGTGAGAGTGTGAATTGAAGTAAAACTGCAGGGGAATAGACGTTGAAGTGATTTTATAAGAGCCAGATTTGTCACAGGAACCCCTACGCATATTCCTCGCCAAAATGTGAGCTTTTGTGTCGAAAAGAGCTTAAATAATACAATGCACTTGTTGTTTCCTACAGTGTGTGTTCTTGTGGTCTTGATTTTTTACCATCCGAAAGTATTTTTGAGTCTTATCATAGTAAATATTTATATAACAGTATTTATAGTTCCCATTCAGTTGGTCTCTTAACATTGTGTCCACTAAATGGGGTTGATCTTGAGAACCCGTTAGTTTCTGAGCCAATTGAAAAGGATAATCAATTTGGCGATTGAATATTTCATATGTCCGCCATGATGACGGTTATAAAAGTTTACGGAAAAGATCACTCCTTATCTTTTGTTCTCTGGAACTTGGTTTGCTAAGCGCATTCCTCTCGGTTGTCTCCAGTCTTTGTATAATGCTGGATTCTTCAACACAGAGAAGCGCTCTATTGCTTTTCCAGCAATGAAGCCCATCTGAAGATGCAGAAACAACCAGGGAATGCCACGCTCTCGAACAGAGCATTATTTCAGCATCTTTAGATGGGCTTCATTGCTAAAAAAGCAAATTTCAATACTGGGCACAATTTTCCTTGTCCCTCTTGGTAGGTGCTGTGGGGAATATGCATCATTGCTCCTCAAAAGTGCATCAGGCCAAGGCGTTAAAGGAGCTCAAGGAGGGAATGTCCGACTGATCTGGCACTGCTTGCAACCAAGGTCATCCCATGGTCCATTGGCGGAGTTGCATGATGCCCAGAAATCGCTCTTCCTACCAGGATCATGTACTCCGTGTGAAATGGCTCGCCAGTCCCGTAGCGGCCCCATACAATGGAGAATATCACTCGAGGTTTCTTTATCGGTGAACCCAGTAATTTCAGCTGTTCTCCCCCAAAGTGGGCTCGCACGCTATCCTCCCATTAGTTCTTCCCAAACCAGTGAGACCAAAATCTTCACATATACCTATTCCCTCTAAGTGCAGGATGTCGTCGCTTTAACGTATGCCCTCGTTTAGAGAGATAATGATCTCCCAATGTTTACAGTGTTGGGCCTGTTCTGATGTAAGTCTTTAGAAGTTAAGCCATCTGCCCTCAACATGGTCAGTGTGATTCTGTCAACTCCCAGCAGGAAGCTTTGATGACACTTTACCGGTTCCTTTGGAAGGTCCTGACTCAGGTAGGGTGAGGTGTAGGCTCCACTACAGTCACAACGCAGCCTGGGCATCATGGCGTGATTGTAAAGGAACCCCTTTCAGTTGACACAACTTCAAGAGGCCTTTTAAAAGGGAACGTCTCCGGTTAAGTTTGGTCACCTTCCATGCCACGACATCCGGCTGCCACTGCAGTAACATGGAGACGGCTACCACATTCCTCATCCAAAGAGATCACCAAACGATCTCTTTAGTTCCCTTTAATACCCGTCTCCGCGGGTGGGGACATGAATTGATTCATTCAACAAATCAATTGGCCTTTTCAATTGGCTCAGAGACAAACAGCTTCTCAAGATCAATCCCATTCAGACGACACAACTTCTTGTTCTTTCCTTCAGAGAACCCAGGTTACCATACTTACCAGGAGACGTTTTTTCATTAACTATAGTTAATACTTTAATATATTGTAGTTTAGGGATGATTCAAAGTGGGAGCACAAACTCCGGAAAACAAAATCAGAAACGTAACAGCACAAACAGTGTAATGTATAAGCATAAGCACAGACATCTGGAGAAAGCAGCTGAGAATCAGAGATTTTGACATACTGGCAGAGTGTAACACCCATCTGTTCCGTGGGATGAATAAGAACTCTCAAAGACGTGTAGTATGATCATGAATATGTGTTGGGTAGATTATACTGATCCATAAACAAACACTCATTTATGTGTCTTAACAAGACTAAAACACAACACAATATATTTACTCAATAAGACTCTTTAGGATAATGTTTCACTACTGGCTCCAAACCCAACAGTAGAGATGGTTTGGATGTGGATCTTATGTGGTGTAGTGTTTGTTTGGATGTTGGAGACGGCTGGTCTTGGTTTGGTCTTTTTCTATAAAGTTCAGATTGTGAACTGTGTTTACTCTCAGAGAGGTCAAATGTCTTTTGATTGACATCAAATCCCATCAGGATTCAGCAGTACTGTCAGGTGATGTGCTTTCAACCAAAGCTCTCATTCAGCTAAATAATCAGTGCCTGTGTATTCATATCATTTGTCTTCTACATCCCGAACAACACCAGCATTAAAAACTTCCATCTAAATCAGAAGAGTTTGATCTAGTTCTTCTACTGTCGATTTATTTGCATGATTATCAGGAATAAGTGCTTCAAATTATTTAAATGTGATGATGAAACTTGGAGCAATCAAAGAGCAGGATGTTCCGAAAAAGATCACACAAAGAACTAGTTGACATTAAAAGTGGTCTGACTCAACATACAGTGTAATTTTCTTTAATTGTTTATGGTCACAACTAGCCCATTTCCAAAAATCTACTTCAAAACTTAAGTTAAAAAGCATTTAAATGTCTGAAATAGTTGCGATTGATGGGTGACCTGAACTTAAAAATATATTAAAATATTATCAAATGACTTAAAAATCAATGTTGTATAAATTAATTTTGGGGTCAATAGAATTTGCAGTTGTGTGTGTGTGTGTGTGTGTGTGTGTGTGTGTGTGTGTGTGTGTGTGTGTGTGTGTGTGTGTGTGTGTGTGTGTGTGTGAGCATCATGAAGGTGTGCATGCGTGCGTGTGTGTGCGTGTGTGTGAGCATCATGTGTGTGTGTGTGTGTGTGTGTGTGTGTGTGTGTGTGTGTGTGCGTGCAGCATCAGTGGGTTCACTCACTCAGGGCAGTGCAGTTATGTGAATCCATGAATGTGTGTGTGTGTGTGTGTGTGTGTGTGTGTGTGTGTGTGTGTGTGTGTGTGTGTGTGTGTGTGTGTGTGTGTGTGTGTGTGTGTGTGTGCATCAGTGGGTTCACTCACTCCGGGCAGTGCAGTTATGTGAATCCATGAATGTGTGTGTGTGTGTGTGTGTGTGTGTGTGTGTGTGTGTGTGTGTGTGTGTGTGTGTGTGCATCAGTGGGTTCACTCACTCCGGGCAGTGCAGTTATGTGAATCCATGAATGTGTGTGTGTGTGTGTGTGTGTGTGTGTGTGTGTGTGTGTGTGTGTGTGTGTGTGTGTGTGTGTGTGTGTGTGTGTGTGTGTGTGTGTGTGTGTGTGTGCGCGTGCAGCATCAGTGGGTTCACTCACTCAGGGCAGTGCAGTTATGTGAATCCATGAATGTGTGTGTGTGTGTGTGTGTGTGTGTGTGTGTGTGTGTGTGTGTGTGTGTGTGTGTGTGTGTGTGTGTGTGTGTGTGTGTGTGTGCGCGTGCAGCATCAGTGGGTTCACTCACTCAGGGCAGTGCAGTTATGTGAATCCATGAATGTGTGTGTGTGTGTGTGTGTGTGTGTGTGTGTGTGTGTGTGTGTGTGTGTGCGCGTGTGTGTGTGTGTGTGTGTGTGTGTGTGTGTGTGTGTGTGTGTGTGTGTGTGTGTGCGCGTGCAGCATCAGTGGGTTCACTCACTTCGGGCAGTGCAGTTATGTGAATCCATGAATGTGTGTGTGGTTCGGTCGTCCTGCTGAAGCGTGCTGTGCTCTGTTGTACTGCAGTCCAGTGATCCCAGCTTTCGGCTCTTCTCCTGACGATATGTCATCACTGCTTTGTTTATGTTCACCTTCTTCCTCCTGTGGAGTGTGAGACACATCAAAAGAATAAGAAAGTAAAGGATGAGTGCACACGAGAGTAGAAGAGAGAACAGATAAAAGCTGGTGAAGAGGCTTTAGTGAGCTGCAGGATTGTGGGAGTGGTGATACCATCATGAATAAAAGCAACGAGGTTTTTATATTTTCTTACTAAGAAACAAAGTTGTGTTTTCCAAAATACTTGGCTGAGGTATTGTTGGTTATGAGTAATTCCAGTCATTTAAAACCCAGTTGCTCGGATGTTTTTAGGGGTTTTTACTAATCAATATTTGGTTACTGTGAAGTCTTTTTTTAGGTTTCTCCACCGATTAGTTTTTTTACCAGCAAACTAGTTTTATACAAAAGTTTGGTGATATTTTACTATCTTTAAGACCCATCCCTTGGCAAATAACACTACCATATCAAAGGGAATATGAAGATGTAAGAGAGAGAGAGAGAAAAGATGGATTGAATTCATAAGAACAGATGAACTGTACTTACGGGTAGTAAGGGTACGAATAGATGTCCCTTCTGTTAAACAGAGAAAGAGCGAGACATGAATAAAGGTTTCTCAGCTGATATAAAGTTGAACATTGCTCATCAACCCTTCGCTTTCTTCACCTCCGTCATGTTCTTTATTTTCACCACTTTCTCTATTGTGAGATTTGTAGTTATTCATATTCTCTGTGTTTTTTTAAACATTTTTACTTGGGTGTGAACAGGTTGGCATATTAGCATCCTCATGGTGAGAAGTGTCGGAGAATTGAACACTGTGGCAGTTTTAAATTACTCAGTTTTCACATAAACACACGATAAAACAGATTTGCATATTGTGATCAGACAATAACAGTGTCTATTGATCGGAGAAATAATTCTTGTTTGTGTAGCAAAAAATAAAACATTCTGTCTGTAAGTGACACCACACACATTAAAACTGTGGAACTCTCATACATATATCTGATAGATTAAATTTTCTAACAAACTTCTTGTGTGTTATAGTATTCCTACACAATATATTTCTGTTGTCTATGAATAGAAAAGCTCACATTTTTTATCCACACAGAAAGAAATAGCATCAGAATTTCCGTCATGAAATCATAGTTATTATAACAGACCAACGCTTCTGAATAGTGCATGAAATGCTTATGCATTGATAAATAATCAAAAAGGTATATCATCTTATCATTAAATGAAGTCATCATTGATTTAAAAGATTATTTATCCTGCTTATTAAAGGACTATCCATAGTACATCATACAGAGATCTTAACTCTCACTGGACAACTGTAGCATCTGTGAGAAAAATATGATATTATGTAATAATAATAACAAAATGTAATAATAATAATAATAATAATAATAGTAACAACAACAATAATAATAATAATAATAATAACAAATACTGTTCAGTATACTGTAACAGTATAGCTGACTGATCATTAAAAATATATATTCTTGATTATATGCTTCAAACAAATATTTGTAATATTCTATTCTATTTTATTCATTTTATTTTATTTTCATGATATTTTTGTGAGTGTAGAAAAAACATTCTCAGCTTTCTGTGATTTTGGTTAAAGTCTGTGATTTTTCTGTTTTTCATTAAAGATACCAAATCATTATTTAAGAGAACTTTTCCACTAACATATATATTTTATTTTTACACTTTATTTAACAAGAAGCATGCTTTAAAATAATGTTTGTGAAACATGTACAGAGTATTTCACAAGATTAAGTCTCTTAGTCAGGTCGATCTAGATTTTACTTTGACTGATGGATGTGACTGTACACACATGCTCACCCTTTCTTCACAATAATCACAATCGCTCCCAGCAGCAGGATGAGAACGACCAGGCCTCCGGCACACGCGCCCAGGATCAGACCCATGTCCTCGGCATGCTGGGATACCTCAAGAGCACGCTTGTGATCCTTACAGGCCGCTGTAAAGACGATACAAACACTAAAGTTACAAATGGTAAACTATCCTTATAAAGTGTTTATTCTGCTTGATTTGTCTCATCCAGTGTCACTGTTGACTTTGGCATCATATATTATCACAAACAACAGATAGGCTTAAAGAGATTAGAACCGAAGCCAGGTGACACTGGCTCGTGACTATATGTTAATCTGCTGAAGGTATCACAGGGGTTGGATGCAGATGAAGAAAAGCTTTATCAGTATCAAACAGTCCACTAACAAAACCACAGGGGAATAAGCTCAACCTGCGGCGACCTACGAGAGAGAACACTTCCGGACTTTAAGATCACAACAGAACTCTGTCGGGTCAGTGACGTCCTACGATCTGGTTGAACTGTTGACCCCTAAAACAGCCGTCAATACAGCATCTGTATGTCAATGGTTTGACCCTACTGTCAGGCGAATTACTCATTAACATTTCTGTTCTTTAATATGTGTAGGGTATATTGGCTTCCTGCTTATTGAACACATCTCAATTTTAGGCCTAATTTCAGCTCTTGAACTCTAGAAGCAGTCAAGAACACTCCAGATTCCATCAGAGAATTACACCTACTGAATCATTTCCTTTTGTCATTTTCTTCCACAGAACACATGAGAACACATTTTGAAGATGAATGACATGTGGGTAAGTAAATGATGACAAGTGGTTTGAATTTCTCTCCTATTAAAGAGTGTTGATAAAGCATTCGTTGTTGGTGTGGCGCTCAGATATATTTCATTCACCGAATAGACTGATCATATGACCGAGAAAGCTGACCCTGATTGGTCCTTTGGTTTGCATTCAAAACGTTCATTGCCTCACAGATAGAACCTTATAGAAAGGAACCCTTGTATTACTTTTTTTCTTACAAAGCAGTCACAAAAAATGTACAATTCCTTATGTAAATAGTCTTCAACGAATAACTAAATTTTGACCACAACGTCAGATTGAACCTTTGAATTCTAAGGTGACGACTTGTCCTTAATGTCTCTCAAATCTTCTTCTGCATGCCGCTCTGTTGGGACATCTTGTGTAAATAATCGGATGGTTTAACACATCAGACAGATGCACCCTTCATAAATGAATGAACATATCTTCAACTGAATATTGTACATGTGACAGATGTAATGCCAACTTTTGCTTGCAAGGCTAACTGTCTGTGTTTGGTAAGAATGTCAGCATTACAAAAGGGAACGTACAGCAAGAGTAACGTTTGACATCCACAGGAGAAGCAATTCCTTTTAGTAAGATTTGGCTTCGTGTTTAAGAAGGTCATGAATGGAATCTGGTGGCCATTTTAAAGGCTTTGCTGTGGTCTCCATTTTCTCTCTGTGTGAATGCAGTCAATTTCCAAACGGCTCCAGTGAACAGCATGAAATCTCTCTCTCGATTAATCTGAGCCCCTGCGGCGTCTCCAACGGCAGAAATTGTCATTTGAAAAATCCCAGGAATGGAAGTGCATCATCATTATGCCATCTGCAGCGGGAATGTTAATTACAACATCCTCTTTTATCAGACTAAATAAATACAGGAATAACCCAATATGAGCGATACTGTAAAGCAAGATGCTCTGCGGATAGATAGTGTTTCTACAGAGTGTAAAACGATGATATTGTGCGCATAAAATACTTAAAGCGGACTTAAGCGTTTGGAAGAATGTAAGGATGAGGAGATGATGAGAAGTTTAATCATGTTTTCTTGACTTAAAAAAAAAACAGAGCGATGTACAAAGATTTCAGTCGTTATATGTGGAGCTGGTCTGTGATGCCTTCAAATTCGGCCTATGCAGGCAGGTCACTATTCTCTGGTCCAATCAGGATCCTCATTGTCTCCTGCTTTCGTCTGTCTAATTCACTTTTACAAGCTCACCGTGTTGGAGTGAGAAAGGTTTTAGTAATGTGCATTATAATGCCAGGTGAATTGAAAGCATCAGCGATTGTGTTTAGCCAAAGTGTCACGTTAACAAATAGGAATTCATCTCTCGATAAAGTGTGAATGAGAAAGCAGCGGGGACGTTCAGTTAGCCTTGATATATGTGCACTGTCAATGAGACATGCCCCACAGTGTGTAAACAGAGCAGATAAAGAATGAATTACCTTTACGAGCGATCCGAATGCAGTTAATCCGGGTCTCCTGAGGACAAAACACAGAGTGGATGTAAGTTATCAGGGCTATGTGAGGCTAAGAGAGAGAGAGAGAGAGAGAGCATGTTTCTGTGATTTATGTGAATATCTGACTAGTGATCCCACAGGCAGTCAGAAATAAATAGAAATGTTTGCTTTGATGACATTTACCAGCAAATGAATAGGCACATTAGTTAGACGTGAAGGTCCTGAAGTCGGCTGAAATGCAAACTCATAGTGAGAGCTTCAGAACACTCTACAGATGATGCTATGGGCCGATATACATCAACCACCCGCCGTATCAGACAGCAAAAGTCGACCCTAAGGTTAAACACTCAATCCAATCCAGGGGTCTCCACATGGTGCCCTTTTTGAGGTGCCCACCATTCACAGGGCTCAACAATAAGAGCTGCACAGGAAGTTTCCTCAGGGATTTTGGGCCCAAATTATAAAGCATCATATTATATGTCTTTGATTCAATAAATGAAAATGTTTAAGTAGAAGATTTGCGGACACAAATTCAACTTGAAAAAGTTTAGTACTTGTGGATAATGTCACCAGTCTGAATGAAATTTGTGAATAAATACAATTTGTAAATGCAAACTTTTGAAGGTTAATGAAGATTATTGATATGTTTATAATATCCAACAAGTAGCCCTCCGGATGATTTCATCTCCTTAGGTAGCCCTCGCTTAAAAACGGTTGGAGACCCCTGCTCTAATCCATGCTGAAATCAAGACTCGACCCTGCGACCTTTGGGTCACTTAAGTACACCTCACATTAAACATTAAAATGTACAGATTCAAATTGTGACTTTATAAGGAAGTTGTGCAAAGGACTCTAGCTAGATTGGAGTCGAGACCTTTCTCACTCAAGCCGCTGTTAAATTGCCTTTTTTAATAGAAAATCAGCATCATGATGTTTTCACATCTCATGCACATCATTCCCAAGGCAGACGTGAACACATTATCACAGATGTCCAACATGTCTTCTAAGTATGTCCTGCTGTATTCTACACAGGTTGTGAGGCTCCGGGGTGAAGCTGAAGACCGGCTGTACAAATAACAGCTTTCAGAGATTCTATATTTGTTTACCAGGACCTTTTAAATGCAGTACAACCAAGATTATTTATAATCTATATATTTATATAGTCAATGTTCAGAGAAAATGTGATGATCTGTCACATCCGTTAATGTGATGTGTTGTTACGGGTTGATGATTATAAGGGTTGGACAGTCTTTAACTCATCATCTAGACCCGAGGAACTGTGTTCACAGGTGTTTTGAAAGTACTATCATGTGGTTACTGAAGTATTCTTACTGTTCTTTAGTTGTATGGTTGCTAAGGTAGTCTCGCTTTTCTTTAGCTGTATGGTTGCTAAGGTAGTCTCGCTTTTCTTTAGCTGTATGGTTGCTAGGGCATTCCTGCTGTTTGTTTAGCTGGTTGTTTGCTAGGGTATTCTTGCTGTTCTAAAGCTTGATGGTTGCTAAGGTCTGCTTTCTGTTCTTTAGCTGGATGTTTGCCAGGGTATTCTTAAATTCTTAATCTGGATTGTTGCTGTGTGTTTGAAATCAAGAGATGCTTGGCTAAACGTATCCCTCCAATGTTTTAAATGTATACTGCGAGAGGTCAAAAAACGAAATATTTAAAACGATAATTATGTAGTAAAATAATAACATAAATTCTTATTTACAAAAATGAAATAAAATAGTTTTTAATCGGACATTAGCCAAACACAGACCACACTGTAAAGAATATTTTATGTGGCTTAGAAATAAGAAATAAGCAGTTATATGAACTTAAAAAATCTTTTAAAAGCATTCAACAGATTTTTGTTCTGTGGAAAATAATAAAATATTTGGTTAACAAATTCAAACAGTTCATTTCTCTAAAATGTAGAGGTAATGTTAAGTTTAAAAGTTTTTTTAATATCATTTGGTTTGCGGTTGGTGTGTCACTGATTACAGTGCTTAATTTCTAATGCCGGTTTGTTTAATACCCAACCATAAATATGGGTAAAATATGCTTGCCTTTTAAAACACTACAAATCATTTTCATTGTATTGCAAAATTCATATGTCTGTAAAGGTTCTTTAAGCAGCTTTTGTCAGAGAAATAACATTTTTAATTCAGGCCAGTGTGAGAGCGCTTCATGAACCTACACCTCATTATCAAGAATAATAGTCAACATAAAAACCATCGGTGGCATTCATGTTAAAAAGATTCATTTAGTCTGATTGAAATGGTAATGTGTGCCGGTCACATTAACAATAACCTGAATACATCTCAACTAAATTCACTTTGAAAGTGGAGTGTCAGGTGTGGAGTGGTTAATGTTACTGTCTGTCACCTATTACACGCTCATTACTGCCCATTAGATGACTGACTTTATATCAATGAATACAAATCTGCTTTTGTGGGCTTTTTAAGTGTGAGTTGAGTCTGAATGGAGTCTGAAGTCAAAAGGAGTTTATGGTTTAAATTGACATTCACACTTTACAAGAGTTGATATCAAATAACCAAACAAATTAAAGGATAACTTCACCTGAAAAATCTTTTTAGCCCAAAATGTTTAGGCCATTTGATATATACATATGACTCTTTCCTCAGTAGAAACAAAAGATTATATGGCGAGCGATGTCTACGGGGTTTGTGTGGATAAATTAAGTGTCAATGAAGAGTCGTTGTTGGTTGGTTACCAACATCCTGTAACACATCTTCTTTGTGTTCTGCAAAAGAAAGAGTCTCAAAGTATCACAAGTATTAGTTTGTGAGATATTCTTCTTTTTCTGCAAGTTTGAAGAGGTCGGCGTGCTCTTATAAACATACCTCATAATAGCGTATAAGTTGTGGGCGTAAGAGCCCATTGAATGTCCATAGACTTATATATAATAAGAAAACCATAGTAAAATTTTATTTTCAGAACTCATGAATGTTTTAAAAGGCTTCTCTTTGTATTCAAATAAACATACACATACATAGAACAATTGTTGCAAGTTCCGCCGTCTCAGAGACTCCCCGGCAGAGAACACCTTCAGCCGAATACTGAACTCCCATAATCCATCCCATTCTTCACCTGCTGCTCATCAACCCGACTATTTAACCAAGCCATTACTCAGTGTGAAGTCTTGTATTGCCCCGCAGAACTTTACTGAGCGTTTCTGATTATCTCTGGATTACATTTCTGATGCTGGTTTTGGATTTGGACCTTGGACTTTGTTTTACATTTACATTTACATTTAGTCATTTAGCTGACGCTTTTATCCAAACCGACTTACAAATGAGGTTGACAAAGTAACCAAGTTGTGTGTATACAAAAACCCCTCAAATAAATATTTGCTGAAAGCTTTAGGTGTATTACACATGTAAAGAATGTAAAGATGTAATGGCTGACAAAATCTCTCAATTGGTTCATACTCAGACTGGGAAATTGTACATAGAAATGTGTTGTAAAGGAAGTAAAGTGAACAGAGCAAATAGAGACATCAGTAGGCGGTGAAGGTAATGTAGAGAAGGGAAATGTTGTGATGTGTAAGATTGTCTAAAATGAATCGTGTTAAACGCTCTGGCACCCACCCACTTTCCACCGTTGTTTGTTTAAACCTACTGACTTCTCGTTTTAACCAAGAAACAAAAATTCTTACACACCGACAAGAACAGATACGTTTCCCACAAGCTTTTGTTGGAGGAGGATGTGACTCACCCCTCTGAAGTTACTGGAGGCCTGGAAGTAGATGAGATAGTTCTTGCTTGGGTCCAGCGGTGTGTTCCAGTAACCGTTGTAGGTGTGGTTATCACCGACTGTGAAAGGCCTTGCCTCAGGCAGACTGCTGGGAGGAAGTTCAGCCGTGTAATAATGAGTGGATGTGCCACTCGCTCCACCACCCAGAGTCTCACCGTGAGAGGACGATGAAGGGAAACACTCTAGGTGACCCAACTCTCGCCTCCTCACCTGTCTGGAGCCATCCTCCTCCACCACCACCACATGATACGTACTAAACAAGAGTACAATAAATCTTTACCATAATGAATCACCAGAGAATACTGTATACAAAATCCAATAGAAAGATTGTTGGATTATTAAATTCAAATACTTCTATTTTACCTCACTGGGGCTCCTCTTCCCAGAGCCGGACGCAAAAGAACGGTGATGGTGTTCTCAGACTCGCTCAGTGGAGAGGGAATATCTTCATAATCAAAAGCAGGAGCTGACGCAGAAATGAAATAGAAACACAAACATATCACACACACACACACACACACACACACACACACACACACATGCAGGCACATACATAAACACACTCATCTTTTAAAGAAGTCTTGATTTTGCACAGAATTGAAACTCTTACTCCACCGAGGCCTTTCTGAAGCAGACGCACCGCACAAGAGCAATGAAAACACCGCACTGGAGGCGGATGAGAGTGATCTACACTCCTTTATAACATCTCCCGGGATCAAGAACAGAACACAAGTTCTGCTCCCGTTCCCGCTTATCATCGAAAGTCAATTAGTGCGGCGGTAGGAGGAAACGGGTCAATGTCTCGAACAGCAAAACAAGCAGAAAATCTAGAGTAGAGCGCCGACATCACAGTGAAAGTGCAAGATTTGTTTCATTCAAGCGTGTGGGGTGATAGGATTTATATACTTATGGGAACAAAGTTAGACCCCTTAAAAGAAATGCATGCATGAATAAACACAGGTCAGAAAGTTCTTCACATCCCTCCGGAGGATCGCTGACTTCAGAGTTCTTGACCTGGATTTGATTTTCTAACTTTAGCATCGCTTTAATGTGATTATTATTAGAATGATAATTTGAAGTGTTATCATGATCACAATGATGAGATAAATAAATAACTTCTTTTACAGGTTTGCATTGTTTAGTGTTGTCAAGAATCTGTGTTTACTTCAAATTACCTTACATTATTTTATTTCATTTCTTAGTAAATATTTGGGCGTTGTCCTAATCTTTTTCTCAATAAACCCATCATTAGCTGCTTAATAATAGTTAGTTAGATCGTTTGTTGTGTTTTAGGTATTGAGTTGGATTTGGAATGTAGAATATGGTCGAAAATGTGCTTTATAAGTACTTATGAACCAGTCAATATGATATCAATGGACATAATGATATTATTGTGTTATAGTCAGAACTAGTCCCTATAGAGAGTGTTAACATTAAAACATATGTTAATCTGAATCTCATGTGATTTACATCTAGGAAACACAAAATAAGAAGTGTCCTCATATGACAAGAACAAATAAACTGTTTTTGCGAGTTAATGACATTCAAAATTACTGCAATCCCAGAAATAGATCTGAACATGGGCCGGGCGATGAAGATGTTGCAGAGTAGGCAGAATTAGCCTCTGAACTCAAAAGGTTTCCCCAATGGGGTTTATTTGCTAAATTCAACACTTAAAGTGAGAGAGGTTCATGCACATGAAGACACTCCCTGCTGTGCATCACATGAATATAATGACATAATCATACAATATAAGCGAGGAATGCAATGATTTGTGTTTGATGTGCATACAGCATTAAAACTGCTCAATGCAATGCACAATGCAATATTATACTCACTGTCATTACCAATACACTATCACAAGCACAATAATGGCATTATCTAGCATCTGTTCCTCACAAAAATATCACTCCCTTAAAGTTAAAACTGTTCTTCTTCTATTTCGAAACTTAAGCCTTATTTCCTGTTCCCACGTCCAGCATCAGATGTTACTAGATGCCTTCTTATGACTTCATAGAATGTGACAGTAACACACAGTGATAAGATCACCGGCGATCTGAAAAGGGCTTTAGTTATTATCAATAATCATATCAATAATTCTGCTTCTTAAAGACTCAATCTCACTCACAGATTGGCTATGCCCTGCTAAGATTATCTCTAAATGAATTCTGAATAAATCCTAAACCAATTAAAAAGAAATTTCAGGCTTCTATTATTTATTTCCCAGATAAACTGAAGTCAGCAGAGTGGAGAACTTCATTTATGGATAAATTGACAGAATTCTGACAAAGCCATGTAAGCTTGAGTATCTGTTGGCCAGCAGGATATCCTCACCTGAGATGTTAGTAGTGATTTCAGTTAGGGCCGTCTGGCCGAAACCTTTGGCCGTACGGGCACGAACAGACACCAGGTATGTGGTTCCTGCGTGAAGTCCGGAGAACATGTGATACGTCTCGTTCTTCAGCTTGGAAACAGTACGGCGGGGGCCAGGAACATTAATGCCAGGGTCTGACGATTCAATGCTTTGGTAGCTGATCTAAAGACAATAGACATAATGAGTGTTCCAGACGATGATGTCATACTGTGTTGTTTTCAAGCTAATGGAAAAGGTATATTACAAAGAGAACATTATCAAATAATAAAATCTGTAAGTCTATTCTATAGAGTTATTCATCAATATATCAGCAAAAAAGCTATTTCATCTATTTTAACATTTGCCCATTGGCCTATAGTTTAAAAGGCTGATGTATCCTGGGCTCGAATCGGCTATCTCATTCGGTGGAGAAATATAGTGTTATTATATCTCTAAATCTACTGCATATGATTCAAAATGATTCAGATTTTTTATTTTGTCTCAAACATCTGTATCTGTTATGTGTATTTAAAGCAACAATGTGTGACATTAAGTAGGATTTATTGACAGAAATGCAATAAAATATAGATTAGTATGTGAGCTGAACTGTTATTTTTGTTTTTTTATTACATTAAAATGATTTATTTCTATCCACACACCATGGGGAACTTACATGGAATTCACTGTTATGTTAATTCAGTAATAATAAAATACATCTATATGTAATTTGTTTGAATTACAAGTTAGATTTTTTTGTCGTATTTCAATGTCTCAACATTGCTAACAGTAAACATATACTTATTAAAATACTGTATTTATAGTCTCTGACATCATAAAGATGTCCTCGGCTTTACTTGTTCTTACAGCAAATCACTTTCTCTTTATATGTGCATTTTTATTTAAATGTCAGCTGGAATCTCTTTGTATCTCTCTTGACGCCCAACCACAACACCTTATAAAGGTCACTTTATATTAAACAAACCCAATAACCAGCATGTCATACTAGCACTAACATACATCCCAACAATCTTACAAATGAAAAAGAAGCGGCACAATGTGAGAAACACATCTAGTTTTATTCTCATGAAACTCTGGAGGTTTGTGTAATGTCAGAATGACTATAATAAGTCTAAAAGGATTGTCAATGAGCTTATTATCACTGGACTATCTCATGTTGTCTCAGCAACGCAGATATGACTTTGATTTAAATGACATTTTATTTGAAATTATTTCAGCCGGCTTTATATGCTACCCAGAAGACCCGTCGGCTTCTACAATTATACACTGAGAAATCATAAGCACAATCCCCCTGTCAACCGCACAGAACAAGAGAGAGCATTTAAACGCTGTGTGTCGCTCCTCAGACGGCTGACGGGACTTTATTCTGACAGCTGAAGTAATTGAAATGGTGTGAGGCAATGAAATATCACCGGACTGAGGCACTTAAACACAATTGCCCCATCCGACAGTCACTGTGAGGCAAATAAGCAATTATAATGTTTGTGCTGTTGACTAATTGAAGCCTGAAGAACAGACCAGAACATGATTAGCATAAGAACACCTAGAGACTGAAGGGAGGTAATTACGCTTACACAAACGCACACACACGCGCACACACGCCCGCACACACACAATCATGCACGCGCACACACACATGCACACACAATCACAAACGCGCACACGCACGCATTCATATATATTTCATTTCTTAAAATTGTGACTTCATGATTTAAAGAAGAACCTTTTCAACAACCATCATAGAATACGTAAGATATCTTTCCAGATAAATGATAATAATACAGACCTCATACTGTGTAATAAGACCATTGGGTTCCAATGGCTCCTCCCACTTCAGAAAGATCATATCATCCAATGGCGTGAAGGTTAAAGAGTCTGGGGCAATGCCTCCTGGGACTGGGAGAGACGAGAGATGTACGGTCAGAGCAGTGATACTGCGGTACACATAACAGCGTATCTGAGATGGCGAAGGAGGTCATAAAGCAACGGATGGAGGAGAAAGGAGATATGGAAGAAGGTGAGGTTACAATGATGCTTTTATGCCCTGGAAGACTCATCTCATATCTGAGCACAGCGGTTAAACGCATGACAGC